>JALRLY010000259.1:0-67083 GCA_023647555.1 Pancytospora philotis
GTCGGAGAGCTGTACGTGCGTGTACTTATAAAAGGACTTGTGGTGGTTCGAGCTCACAACCACAGAGCTGCTCAGGATTCTGAACAAGACCTTAAGCGTGTTATAATAGGCGCGCAGATAGGCATCGACCTTTTTTGAGCCGGTGCAGTCCACGATCTCGTCCTTAGCCGGATCTCTGTCGTACTTATAATTCCTATCCTTTTCAGAGCCAGGCACAGGCGCGGGTGATGGCTCCTTATTATCGTTCTCTACCTTTTCTACCTCTTCTAGCGAGTAGTTGGCTTGTAAGGGCGGCGAGAACATTCGCTTCTTCGCGATCGCATCGTTGTTGACTTCCGCATGTCCACGCATGATGTTCAGTGGGCCTGTGGGATTGATATATACTTTGTCGTTACCGGCTGTCATGCGCTCGCCTTCGACCAAGTTAATAGCGTCCTTAAGGCTGATTTTGGCGCGGACAAAGGATCCAGCGAGTAGCAAAGCCGTTGCCGGAAACCACATCATAAGGCCAGCGAAAAATTTACCTGTATGTTTTTAAGGGGCCTGCAGGCGAATGTCTGCTCGTTGTTTGGGAGGTGGTGCGTATTTCTATTGGATGGGACTGAAAGTATGATTGGATCGCTGTGTCTGTCCATTGGGATTGGACAGGCAGCGCGCACCTCCCTTTTCAAACGTATGCCGACACTCCTTTTGAGCGATATCCTGGATTTTGAGAATACTGGATGCAGCACCTGCGCTTCAGTATATTGATAACGGACCATTTTGTATTGCATGGTGTTTTATCGCCTCCACTGAGGTGCAGATTTGAAAGTGCTGCACGATATTTTATATTTAGCGGATTCACGGTGCATAATGCCGACGCAGCGGTGGCCAATTGTACCGGATGGCCCATAATCAGCGCATCGACTGAAAAGCTATGCTGTATGACTGGGCATGCTCACCAACTGGAGTTAATCAGCAAGTTCAGCTAACTGTTTGCACATTGCTAGCATTTGAGTTTACACTATGGGGTTCTCTGTTGAGTGTCGTTGCTGCGCCTACCATTTCGCTTATCCCGGCAGACTCTGAGTCTATCAGGCTCTCACGGCTTTAATACTACTTTCGCCCATAAGACATCTGCAGAATAGAATGCATCGGCTCAGCACCTCTGCATCAATCAAACGGTTATGACACAGAACATTCTACATCGCTTCTGGCCTCTTGTTCTGGGCTGAGCTCGATTCTTCATTTTCGCCTTGCCCATCCAGTATCCAATTTTGCTCTGAAGCGCTTTACATTCGCTAAGTGCGAAATTGTCTGCATGCGGTAGAATAGTAGATACGGCCAATGCAAAAGCAGCATTTCTATTATAGACAACCAGTAATAATGCGTCTGCTATCGAATTTAATTGGAGAAGTTTCTGCTCTGGTCCCATTCCTATACCCAATACCACTCATCACTAATCCTATTTAGTACTCGACACTCTATGGAATGCCGCTGTGCGATTGGTCCACCGGTATTTTCAGGGGGCGCCGCCCCTATACTCGGTCCCGGCTGCGCGGCCGCTGCCCGACTGATGGCCGCTGCACCGGCCGCACCGCTCTGTTTGATGAGTCATCGACAACGTTAATGCTTTTTTAATCAGTTATGATTGTTTGTTTATGCTGATCAGATTCCCTCCTAAATGCAATTGACTGGTAATTGACGATTATATAAGCGGCGGCGCACCCCTGGGGATGGCGCTGTGTCTGGAGGAGATCGAGAAGTCGGTGAGCATGATGGACGACGCGTACGACGCAAATTTTGGCGAGTGGATCAGGAACGAGGACAACTGCAAAATCGTGGGCGCGAATCTCAAGCGCTACATCGACAAGTACCGCGCGTCCGAGTTCATCGTCGTCGTCAAGTGGATCGTGAAGGACTGGACGCTGAAGTCGATCATCCTGTTCTCGAAAAAGCTGGTCGTTGACGATATTTTCAGCCACGCGCCCGAGGAGCACGCGCGGCGCGTCCAGATCGTGTCGGGCTTCATCTACACGTGGAACCCGATCTTCGTCGCGGAGTTCCTGCTCGCCGTGACGATGCAGATGGACACGAGGCAGCGCGTGGACCTCGTCTCGCGGCTGCTGAACGCGTTCGAACCGCGCAAGCTATCGGAGATCCTGGCGCAGATAGAGGGCAAGACCGACCAGGAGACGAAGGAGCTGCTGGTCAAGGAGTTCGCGAGCACCATATACAAGCAGACGAGCACCAAGTGGGAGCGCACCAACAGTCTGGTCAACGCATTCAATCTGATCTGAGTGCCGCACATGTAGTAATAAATATTTATGCGATAGCACCGGTCTGTATCCGCGCGTGCGCCCCTTGCCGGCGCCTGTTGTTTCTGCCCGGTGCTGTTGGTCGTTGGCGGTTTAACCACCGCCGCTGCGCCGCCCTGAAAAATTTCCCGCTCTTTTCCGAGTGATCGCAGAGTCTAAAACAATGGCACGGGCCGCGCTTTAATTGGCATGCAATAATGCATTGCAATAGCATGGCACAGGCGGTATTGGATATATTGCAGCTAATATCCTGCATCACGGTAATTAAATGCAGGCCGCTTGGTCTTCCGGTATAAACAAAGCAAGCGGAGTCTGCGGGCGCCAATCAGCGGCGCAAAAAATAAGCCGATGGTAAAACAGCAGTAAAAATGCGATGCAGCCAGAAGCAGTATTTCAGTTAACCACCGCTCGTTAGTACAAAGGCGATGCTGGGTAGCCAGAGCGCCTATTTTCTAATGAGTTGTTGAGCACAGCTGTCGAAAAAGAAAACTCTCGTTTCCGATATTGTAGTTTTATTTTGGCTCAACTGAATTTAGATGATAGCATTAAAAATGGGCAACACTGCGCTCGATGTGCGCCAGCTCTGCCCTGTCCCATCCGCTCTTGCACACCCGATTTCCGGCAGACGGCAAAATTTGCCCAATGGAGGGCCGGCCGCAGAGCTTCTTCGCCTCGATGCGCGAGAAGTGCGCGATACAGGACAGCGGGCACATCAACAACCTCTGCTACTCGGCGAACGGCGAGTACCTCGTGTACACGGCCGGCGACGCGCTGAAGGTGTACACGGCCGCGAACGCCGCGCTCAAGAACATCATCACGGTCAGCGTCGGATGCATGGCGTTCGCGCAGAGCCACACCATCCTGCACACCCAGAGCGACAGCGACGCCATCTTTTACCTTTCCATCCACGACAACAAGCACCTGCGGCGCTTCTGCGGGCACGCCGGCGCCGTCGAGAGCATCAGCGCCGACCCGCTGGCCGACGTGTTCATGTCCACCGGGCCGGCGGAGGCCAATCTGTGGGACATGCGCGCGGACGGCCCCGCCAAGAAGATCCGCACGCGCAACAGCACCGGCGCGCTCAGCCGCGACGGGCACTATGCGCTCTGCGACAACAACTTTGTGCGTGTCTTCGATGCGCGGCAGGACAGCGGGCCGGTGCACACGGCCGCCTGCGTCCCCGGGCTCTACCGGCGACTCTGGTACACCGCGGACTCCGCGCGCATCGTGCTTGCGAGCCACAACGGCTACACGTTCCTGTCCGCCGACGGGCGGGTGCAGGGGCTGATCGGCCTCGAGAACGAGTGCGACGGCGACACCTCCCCGGACTCTGATATTCTGCTCTGCTGCACGAGCAAGCACGTCTTTGCCTACTCGATTGCCGACCGCCAGCGCCTCGGCGCGTACGGCACGGTGGGCGCGCCCAACGTGTCTATCAGGGCCAACCCCGCGGCGCCGCAGCTGGCCTGCGCCTCGATGGACCGCATCACGCTCTACAGCCTCTAGTGATCCTGTAATGGATGAGCGTCTGTTGCGCGTCGCTAGACGCAGTCCGGAACTGTGCTATTAAATTAAACTCTTTGACTATGCGCCATCTGGAATCGAGCTTCTTTTTATACTATACTTGAAAGGATACCATCGTCGCACCAATGACTATCTACCGCTATTTATTTGAAAAATAACGTCCGCGCCTATGCAAGCACGCCCCAACTGATTCAACTCGCCCGTGGCTAGCACCTCACCACTGCGTCGCTGTACCATGCCCGGCGCTTCTCGACCGTGTACAGGTAAACGTCGGACCCGCGGGCGCAGCAGATGCAGAGCCAGCGGTACACGTCCTCGTCGAGCGCGAACGAGGAGATCGTGAAGATCGTTATGGATGGCGCACGCGCGTGCTCCAGCACGGCGAGCAGCTCGCCCTTGCTCGTGCACTTCACGCTGCCCGGGATGGGCGGCCTGAAGGTCTGCACGAGCAGTTCGTCGGGGCCCGGCGGCTTCGGCGTGCCGCCCAGCATCTGCACGAGCTTGCCGACCCGCCGCTGCGGCACCAGCTCGAACATGGCAGGGCCGCGAAAATTTTAATCCATGCGCGTTGGCTTGCGCTAGCTGCTGTTCGAATGTATCCACACGCACCTACAGCGTTTGCTAAGAGGGTTCTAGAATAATGTGCCATACGTTGCGTTTAGCCTAAGCTTTTTTACTCTCCCAAACGATACCGCTTTCAGTCATTTCTATCGTACGGTGCACAGCACCTGTTTACCAATGCGTGCCTGCTATTCGATTTACTAGCACAAAAACTAGTTTGCTCCACAATGCCCACCGACAAGACACGCACCAGCAAATTTCTCGGAAATGCAAAATTTACCCACATGGACAGGAAATCGCAGATTCTCGCTCCGACTTCCAAGGTGGGCGGCGTCAGGAGGCCGCACAGGGCCGCGGCGCCGAAGAAGGACTCGGTGGCGACCGCCATCGACGCCATGAAGAGTGAGCTCGCGCCCACCATCCTCAAGACGTGTTCCTACAAGTCCGAGGGCAACATCGTGTCGTACGAGAACGCGAAGATCCACTCGATCCTCGGCAAGAACAAGAAGCACGTCTGCTTCCTCGTCTCCGGCACGCCGTCGTCCATCAGCGAGGGCGAGGCGCTCAAGAACATCCCGGACAGCATGAAGTCCAGCCTCGGCGGCGCCAACGCGGGCGCCAGCGGGTCGGAAGGCATCGAGATCGATTCCACCACTGAATAAATAAAGCCCGGTTATAAACTACAAACTGCTTCAGATTTTTTGAGTTTTTAAGTGCTAGATTGGGCAGCCTCACAGCGCCAAACAGCGTAAATCTCCAAAAATCTCCAAATACACGAAAATGGCACAGATGGTTTAATCAACTTTGAGCTTCTCGTCCGACTCGGTGAATATCTCGAAGATGGAGTAGGCCAGGTAGCAAATGATGCAGAGGACACACGACGAGACCAGGTACGAGGGCGTGTGGTCGACCACGTAGTACATGACGCGCAGGGCTGCGAAGATCAGCGGCGTGACTGCGCTGAGCGCCCTGGTCAGCAGGGAGTTCACGTCGCACATGGCGCGCACGGGCTCCGCCGCGGCCCACGTCCCGTCCGCGATGATCTGCTGCAGCTCCGCGGAGTGGAGCGGGCTGATGACGCGGCTCCTGAGGCCGCTGCGCACGACGAACGCGGGGAAGCTGAACTGGAAGAATCTGGTGCCGAGGCTGACGTTCTCCGCGAAGTTGAGCGTCTTGACGGGCATCGGCAGCTGGTCGAGGCTCTTCATGAAGTGCTTGCAGGTGGGGCAGTTGAAGCCGGGCTGCTCGTAGTAGAGGAACACCAGGAATGTGTCGGGCGAGGCCAGGTCTGCCGCGCGCAGCACCTCGCAGGCGCCCCAGACCATGCATGTGAAAATTCCCAGAAGCAGCATCGATGGGTGTCGCCACGCATTTTTTATAAATCTGACGCAAAACTCTAAATGCGGAGTGGCACGGCGTAGAGGCAGAAAAGCAGAGCGGGCTGCAAATAGAGATAATAAAACGCTGCTTGGTGCATATTGGCTGAGGGAGCACGATATGATTTATGATACCGGCTACACCCAGGCAGCACAAAGAGTAATGTTTACACGAGTAATGCGATATTACGTAGAGCTATTACACAAGCTGTTTGTGTTACACGCTCATATGACGCTGCTCATTAAAACTGCGCTTAGCATCGATCCGTCACAGACAAGATGAAGCATCTGATATGCTTCTCTATCTCCCGGAGCAGCATATACTTGATACAGCGATGCGCTGCTGCAAACCTGCACCACTAGTCCCGAAAATTTTGCCCGCTAAGCTCGGCGCAAAAATTTTACCCCAATGGAGTACAACAACTACAACCCGAACTACGCGCCCCCGCAGCCGCAGATGGGCGCGAGCGACGATGCACTGATTATCAACTCGCGCAACTTCGCGCAGGCGCCCAACAGCAGGTACTACTTCAAGATCTGCCTGATCGGCGAGGGCGGCACCGGCAAGACCACGTACATCAACAGGGCGCTGACCGGCGAGTTCGTGCCCGAGTACGTTGCCACGGTCGGTGCGGTCGTGCGGCGCCTTAAGCTCAACATCCCGAACAACTCCGAGATCGTATACGTTGTCTGGGACACGGCCGGCCAGGAGAAGAACTCCATCCTCAAGGACGGCTACTACGTCAACGCTGTCGCGGGCTTTTTCTTCTTCGACGTCAACTCCCGCGAGTCCTTCTCGAACATGCCCAAATACATCAACGATTTCAAGAACGCCTGCAACGTCGAGAACCCGCTGATTTTCATCCTCGGCAACAAGGTCGATCTGTCCACCAAGAAGAAGGCGGACGTTGCGAAGCTGCTCTCGCTGGTCAAGTCCCACAACGTCGAGCTCGTGCTGATCTCTGCGAAGACCAGATACAACTTCGACGAGCCGTTCTTCATGCTCTCGCGCGCGCTTTTCAACGACCCGAACATGCTCATCGAGGCCAAGATCGATTACACGCCGCTCGACATCAACTACGACTTCCTCGGCGGCGACGATAACGGCGCTGTGCAGGCCGACATCTCGAACGTCGCGTTTGATGACAAGTTCAACTAGGCTGGTAATAAATATTAAGAATAAAATTTTCACCTAGATGTTTCTTGTGCTATCATATTAGTTTTCCTGTAGTTCAGCGTTATTGAACGGAGCTTTGTAATCAAATCTGCTTTATTTTTAATACTGCACAGTCCAGCACAGCAGCTGTCCCACTCCGCCGGATATTCCATTATTGCATTGATTACGTATTCACATCGTGCTTGTCAGCATACTCCCTCCGTATGAAGCTTGCGCTTCCGATCATTGTCTCGATGCTCTCCACGCTCAGGCCCTCCTGCTGCAGATTCTGCATCAGCAGCACCACGGCCGAGATCTCCTGCCCGATGATGCGGCCGCGGTACCACATCAGGAGCGCGGCCGCGAAGTAGAGCATCGACTCCTGCAGCGCGTCGCACAGCAGCGAGTCGAAGAGGCGGTACCAGGCGGGCAACGAGAGCTCGCGGATGAAGACACAGCTGAACCAGCGGAAGCAGATCACGTGGAGGTCGAGGCCGATCGAGCGGAGATGCGCGATGAGCTCGCCGTCGACCACCTCGAGCAGCCGCTCCAGCCGGCCGAGCAGCCCCGCCTGCAGGTCGAAGAGCCCCGCCTGCAGCTGCCCGAGCAGCGCGCTGAGACAGGCAAACACCGCCGCCTGCGCCGCGACCGCATCGGCAATTTCGCTCCCGTTCGTAATGTAGTACAGATGGAGAAACGGCGCAACGAGATCGGCCATCCCCTGCACGTAGCCGAGGTACGGCCGCTGGTTCGCGATGGTCGCGAGTACGTCGATGTACAGCTCTGAGTAGTCCGCGCCGTTGTACTTCTTGTATATCGGGCTGATACGCGCCACATCTATCTGGATCTGGTGCTCAATCGTGCGGTTTACGCGATAGATGATGGCAGGGCGGGATACGGGAGCACCCTGCCCGCTGTCTTCTTGTCCATGCGCTGAAGCCGTCTCGTCGGCGCCATGCCGCGCTCTTTGATAGAGCTGGTAGCGCCGGCGCCTTTCGCGGCGCTCCAGCGCAAACCGCGCCGTATCGAGGCCGATAACGCCGAGTAGAATCTGGTAGGACGTCAGACGGTACTCCGCGGGGATTCCCGCATAGCACATCTTCGCGAACAGCCGCAGGTCCACGATCCGCCCGGAGAGCATCTTCTGGAACATCGCGGCACGCGGCTCCATGGGGTCGTCCGCACCGACCCAAAAATGCAGCGCTAAGGTCCCGCGCGGCTGTGCTGCCCACACACGGCACCGCGCAAGAATGCACAGATGCCGATCTGTCATCCGATCAGATACACGTAAGTAGCTGAATAAAAATGATCTAGAATGGCAGCTTTGCATCTATTCCTGTCAGGTTTGCATGGACAGGGCTGTTTCTAGGGATGTGTATTGCACCGCTGCTTGATACCCTGACTGCTAAATCCTTGCTTTAACTTACCATACAGTAAACGCCCACCCATATCCGGTGCGTAGCGGAGCGCGCCCACATTCCCGTTACTTCTCCCGCCGCGCAGCCTCGCCGATCAAATGCTGCTAAAATTTTACGGCCCATGCCTCTCTACGGAATCGGCTCCAACGTGATGGGCCAGCTTGGTCTGCCCGACTCGGTGGTGGCGACCTCCACGCCCACGGAAATAGGCTTTTTCAAAGACAAGCGCGTTCTCAAGATCGCGTGCGGGAAGCTGCACACGCTCGCGCTCTGCGAGAACAACGAGCTCTACTCCTGGGGTGTGAACGACGACCACGCGCTCGGCCGCGAGGGCAACGAGGAGGTGCCCGAGCTCGTGAAGTTCAAGGGGACGATCGCGGGCATCAGCGCGGGCGCCTCGCACTCCGCGGTGCTCACCGAGGCTGGCCAGGTGTTCGCCTGCGGGACCTTCAAGTCCGTGAACGGCGTGCTCGGCTTCAGCCCGCAGGTCCGCTACCAGCCGACCTTTGTGCGGGTCGGGCTGCTGCGCGGGATCGCCAAGATCGTGAGCGGCGCGAACCACATCCTGATGCTCGACAGGAGCGGGCGCCTCTGGGCGATGGGCGGCAACGAGTCCGGGCAGCTCGCGACCACCACGCGGGAGCGGCACAAGCAGCGCTCGCTCGAGCCGACGCAGATATCGCCGAACGTGAGCGGCAAAGAGCGCCTGCGCTTCGTAGATATCGGCGCCGGCGGCTTCCACTCCTTTGCTGTCAAGGACGACGGCTCGGTGCTCAGCTGGGGCTCCAACATCAACGGACAGCTCGGGCAGGGCACCTTCACGCCGCCGACGCACGTGAAGGGCGACGTGCTCTTCCAGGGCGCCGCGCAGGTTTTCTGCGGGCGCAACCACACGCTGCTGCTGGACAGCGCGCGCGGGCTCTACGGATGCGGCGACAACGCTGCGCACCAGCTCGGCATCAGCGCCGGCAAGGTCGTCGGCGCGGCCCTCCCTATTCTGGGCGACGTGACTCTGGTCGCTGCGGGCGACGACCACTCCATTGCCCGCGTCGGCACCGCGCTCTACGGCTGGGGCTTCAACCTGAGCGGCGGCGCCGGAGCCGAGGAGACCGAGCTGAAGGCGCCCACAGAAATACGCTTTGACTTTGGCGAGGTTGTGGACGTTGCCTGCGGAACAGATTTTACGATGGTATTAACTAAATAATATTTAATTGGTAGATTTTGGTCATCAATTATTATTCGATATGGATATTAAATATGCATAGGTGTGCTATTATCCGCTGCCTTAATGTTTCTATCCTACCAGCCCAGCTGCAATGCAAAAATCGAACAAAAAGGCGGCCCATGCACAAACTGTGTAGAATTTTTCTCAAGCTGCTCCTGCTGGTGGCGCTGATCCCGCTCTCGCTCTACTGCGTCGTCGTGGTGGCCATCGCCGGCGTTCTCAGGCCGTTTGCCCCGACGCTCAGCAGAAAGATCGCGCGCACGCTCCCGCTCGCGCTCTGGACCGTCTGCCACGGCTTCTTCAGGCTCTCAATCGACCTGTCGCTCCCGAAGGCCCCGGAGGGCAGCGCGCTCGTCATAGCCAACCACATCGGCGCCACGGATTTCATGCTGGTCAACGCGCTCAACACCTTCAACTTCACAGAGGCCAAGTACGCAATCAAACACTCGCTCATCTTCTTCCCCGTCTTCTACCAGGGCTGTCTCCTCGTGGACTTCCTCGTCATCAGGCGCAACTTCGAGCTCGACAGGCCCAGCATCAAGCACTACTTCGCCGAGCTCATCAAAAGAAAGGCGCCGCTCTGGTTCGTGTTCTACCCGGAGGGCCACCGCATCACAGAAGCGCGGCGCGCAGAGTCGCAGGCGTTCTGCAGCAAGCGCGAGATCGAGCCGTTCGAGAACGTCCTCTGCCCGCGCTACAAGGGCTTCGAGCTGGTCGCGCAGTGTCTGCAGGACTCGCACGTCGAGAACGTCCTCGACCTTACGTTCTACTGCACGCAGGGCGCGGCTCCGTCTCTGACCGAGATCTTCCTCTCGTGGAAGGTCTTCAAGTACAGATGCGATATGCGCGTGGTCCCGATCAGAGAAGTAACGGCGCCCAAGGAATTCCTCGAGGCGGCCTTCAGGCGCAAGGACGCGCTGATAGAAAAGTGGAAGCACGAGGGCTGCAGCAAACATTAAATCGTTCTTGTCGATGACGCAGCGCAGGGCCTTGCTGTCCGGAAGTGAGCGTGTACTCTGACCAGGCATGCCTGCGTCCAGCATCACCAGCTCAGCGAGTTCTTCTTGCCCACGGCGGCCTTCGTAACCTCGGAGGCCAGCCGTGCGCTGTCCTCCATGCACTCGCGCGAAAACTCGAGCACGCCCTGCGCCACGAGCTGGCCGTAGCGCGTGTACATGTCGTCCTCGGCCATGTCCTCGAGGCGCTCCTTGATGCCCTCCAGCACCACGCGGTCCAAGTTTTTCTCGCCCATCCGGGGCTGCACGGAATATTTTTCTACTATCATGGGCTGCCGTTGCAATGGCGGGTTGTTAAGCGATAGTTTTCGTTAAAAGCTATACGTTGCGTGCCAATTGGTGAAGAATCACCGAATGCATGCAGCCTTGCACTTTTAATATCAGTCTCGCACACAGTAATATGGCACACAGAAGACTAAATACGCGTAAGTGGATAACATAAATACACCGGGCACACAGAACCTAAGCTGCAAAATGAGGAGAGGCAGGACTGGACCAATTAAGAAAACAGCCACCGAAAAATCAATGCAATGCCCCGATCCATACCAACCGGTCGGGGACACCGAATTCGACTGCAAAGAGCTATTATTTGGGCCGTATGTGCACAGCAACCGTCGTACCACTAACGATTATTACCCGAAAGACGCTGAGAATGGAAGGTTTCTGTGGACCAATTTCTTTACGTTCTGCAAAGACACGGAACGGTACAGCGGGCAGCGCGAGCAGAGCCCAACGTTTAAGCTTGAGGACTACGCGGATGGGCTCGGAAAGCTGTTCGCGAACCCGCCGCAGCTCGGGAGCCAGCCGGCGCCGCCCATCTGCCATGCGCCGACCAAGGCGGTGGGGTACCGGCCCCAGGCCGTTCGCGGCACCGGCGCCGAGCGCGAGGGCTACTGCGTGCGCTGCGACCAGTGGTTCAGGCTGAAGACGAGCAGCTACTGGTACCACATGAACTACAAGCACGGGATTAGCGCGGGCGGGCAGGTGTGCCCGGAGCCAAAGCTGCGCACCGTTGGCAGCCGGCGCGAAGGGTACTGCAAAGAGTGCAAGGCCTGGGTACCGTTTGGCAAAAGCAGCAAGTGCACGCGCTTCGGATGGTTCAGGCACTGGCAGAAGAACCACAGCAAGAGCAACACGCTCTAAATCGAGCATGTCTGTGCCGTGAAGAAATAGCATGCAAGTAAATTACTGTGTATTCTTTTACTGTACGGATATCCATTGTCCAATCTATCAGAACACAGCAGCAGGAGCGACTTTAAGATTCAGCAACGCCATCAAAATGAATACACATGCGAATTGATAGCTAAAACGCTTTATTCTAAGCAGGCCCAGAATCTCTGAGCACCGCACTGATATACTTTCTAATCCACTGGTCCGCCTTGCACACAAGATCCTCTTTTCTAAGGACTGTGCTAGTGTTGTAGACCTTGATGATGGACTCAGTGCCTGAAATCCGCAGGACGGTCTTAAAGTCGCCGTTGTCAATAGTGTGTCTATCGCCGGTTTTCGCATATTGAATACCGCCGAGGATAGCAGCGAGACTCGCGCGCGGATCAGCCACCCTGACATGGACGGTGTGGGTGCTGTGGATGCCAAAAGCCTCCACCGCGCTGAAGATCTCATCCAGCTCGTAGCACTGCAAAATGTAGCACATCAGCACCACGGCCTTCACGCCGTCCTTCTCGTAGCCCGGGGTGGTCAAGAAGCCCAGCGAGTCCTCGTAGGCGAAGACAACATCATCCGTCTTGAATACGGTGTGGTTCCTCAGCCCAGGGTGCTCCTTGGCACTTCCACTCAACTTCTGGATGTGCTTTTCCACGGCCCTCAGGACATTCTTGAACCCGGTCTCGGTCTGCAAGAGCTGAATATCCAGCTTGGCGCTCACCGCAGACAGGAAATCCCCGCACAAGGCCGTGTTCACGAACCTGATCGCGTGCGGCTCGTAGTGCTGCAGCAGGAAGTACACAAATACCTTCGTTATTTCATCGCCGTTGAATACGACCGGCTGCCCGTGCCTCCATACGGCAAGCCCAAGGCGGTCGCCATCGGGATCGCACATGAGCAGCACCTGCCCATCGGTAAAGCGGCTGTGGCCATCCACGGTGCTGGCCAGGATGCCGTAGTTGCTGCTGTTCTCGGGATTCGGATAGTCCAGGCCGGGGAAGTCCCCGTTGGGCGCGTTGTGCCCGCTGCTCAGATCGATCTTTATCCGGAAGTGCTCGCACGCCCGCTTTACGAACTCGCCCGAGACCCCGTGCAGCGCCGAGAAGACCGGCACGATCCGCTGCGGCGCACCGGCGTACGGGTGCAGCCCGAAACTATCGAAGTACCCCTGGTAGTCGGTGGGCGATACCATCGCTGCCCACTCTTCGTCGGAGTAGGTCGTCTCCGGGACCAACTCGCGTGCTCCATCCCCCTTCATCACCTCAATCAGGCTGAGCATCTCCGCCTCGATCTCCTTGTCGATCGGCTCGCTGATCTGGCGGCCGCCCACGTACACCTTGAACCCGTTGTACTCGCGCGAGTTGTGGCTCGCGGTAATCATCACGCCCACGTCGTACGACCGGCTCTCCATCGCGAGGTAGGGCGTCACGCAGTGCTTGAAGATCCCAGGCCGCTTCGCAGACCCGTTCCTATCCGCAGGTGCCCTCCTGCTTGCGACCATCTCGAATATTTTGACGAACAGCTTCGCGTACTGCTCCGAGCACCGGCGCATGTCGTACCCTACGACCAGCGAGCCGTAGCGCAGCGCAATGACGGTCGCAAGCAGGCAGCAGGTCACGGGGTTGATCCCGCCGAAGCCCTCCTGCATCACGCTCCGCATACCGCCGGTCTTGAAGCTCAGCAGCTTGCGCACCCCGGCCCTACTCTCGGGCGGCGTACTGTTCCACGCCTCCTTATTCGGCGTAAGCCGTCCGTATAGTTCATCCAGGCGCTCCATAACTGGGCGCCCAACGGACCGAAAATTTCTGCACGCCCTCGGCAGAAAGTCTAGAACATGGATTCGTGATAATACATAGGGCTCGCTATGTGACGGTAAACATAAGTACGCGGGTGCGCGACACCACTCACGGCCTCCGGCCCACTACCGCCGCCTAGCATTTCTACCACACAAATTGTCCACTTCATTTGTGATTAATCTTCGATGGTGTAACGGTCAGCATATTAGTCTGTCACGCTGAAGATCCGAGTTCGATTCTCGGTCGAAGAGATTTTTGCCCGTCCGTGTAAGGGTTTTGCTGTACACAGCGGCTAACGCCGAAAAGACTGGCGACGCGAACGAAATTTACTTCTAGCTGCAGCTTTGTGCACTGGCGCGCCTAGTCCCACTCTTCGTTGTACGACTCCTCGCTGAAGCAGTAAGAGAGCACGAGCGCCATGAACCGGTTCCGGTACTCCGGCGGGGGGACGGACGACCTCCTGAACCCGCCCCAGCAGATGAGGTGGAAGAAGTACTCCATCCTTTTGACTGCGTTGTACTCCGTGAGGATGTCTACGATTCCGACGCTGTACGTCCCGGCCGGGAGCTCGAGCCGCGCGGGCGTGCTCACGCCGTCCCGGTAGAGCACGAACTCGGGATGCTCGCGCACAGGCTCGGCCCCCAGCACTATTGAGTAGTCCATCAGCCCGAGGCTGCACAGGAAATCCGCGTCCGTCCTGATCAGCCTGACCAGCGCCGCCGGATCCTCCACGTCGACGTTAGCGCGCCCCTGCCACGTCCGCTCGGTCAGCAGGCCCGACCGGTTGGTCCGGATGACGCCGATGCCCTTCAGGTCGTAGATCCTCTCGTAGAACCCGGCCATCGTGTTATCCATCAGCACGAAATGCAGGGGGCTGGCGCCCTCCGTCTCCATCGTGTACGCGCCGCGGAACTTCACCAGCACGCTCTCTGGGTTGTTCCTGTGGTGCTCCACGAAGTGCGGCACGTTCTTGAGCAGCGTGGCGAACTCGGCCTTCCGCACCGTCTTGATGACGTACCTGAAGTCTGCCGTAAAGATGATCGGCGAGTTGCTCTGCCCGCGGATCTGTCTGTTGTAGATGAACCCGTGCGAAAGGCGCCGCCCGGAAAGCTCGCGCGAGAGCGTCGTTGCATAGTAGGCCGTCGCTTTGTACTCCCCGTGCGAATACGTGCTTACGGTGCTCCCGCACGCATCGCCGCTGTCTACACGCGATGGCAGATAGTCTAGATTAAACTTGTTAATCACGTCTATCATGGTGTACAGCAGTGCGGGATCGATGTTGCCCGGGAGCTGCGCAGCGCTTCCGCTATTATCTATTCTGGTGTCTCTCGTAGCTGAGTCCGTTGCCGGTGCGCCAGACCCGCCGCCATCTCCATCCGCAATCGCCGATGCGGTCATTGGGGCAGCAGTTTGGTCTGGATCAAAAGCGGCACGTCTGAGCCGCAGCCCTGGCTATAAAAGAGATTCCCAGTCATAGAAGCATGAATTTATTGGTAGTGCGCGCGCGGAAGCCGCAGGCAAGAATGCGCTCTGATGCACCCGCTAGTTGAAGAGGTACTGCTTGCTGAGCAGGCGCGGATCGACCTTCACGAAACGGATGCTCTGGCCGCGCACGTAGCACTCCTTGACCGGGAACGTCTTGCTGTCCTCCGTGGTCACCGTCGCATCCAGCAGGTGCAGGTTCATCGCCAGATCGCAGCTCGCGACGGTGCCTGTGATGCTCTGGTTGTTGGCGAGCTCGACAGTCACCTTCCGCTTCCGCGACAGCCGCACGAACGTGAGTGGGTACATGGGTAAATTCTTGCGAGCGAAGTAGTATAGAGAGCACAGGGCCATATGCGTCCCATCGCTGTGCAACACAACTGCTATTACGGTTTAGCTATGGAAGGCACTGCACTGCCACGCTGATCTGTGCTCATTCGCTGTTTGTTTATGCAGCTGGCAGCCGCGCAGTAAAAACGTCAAGGCTGGGCGCCCATGATGCTCTTCGACCCGCGGCTGCTCCTGAAGGTAGAAATCGTGCTGCTCATCATGATGACCGGCTACTCGTACTACAAACTGAGCCTGTGTAGACTGGAGTATCCGCAGAAAATGGAGGAATACATAATCAAGCTCATCAATAAATAATGCGGTACTCTGCGTGTGTGTGGCAATGCTATGAGAAAGTATAGGCAGATGCACAGACGTATTATATTATTGTCTAACATCTGTGCATCCACGTTTGTTTAGCCCCATTTCAATAAAAGGCAACTGAGCAGCCATTTTTGCAAAAGGATGCAGCAGGAATCGAACCTGCGACATACCGGGTTGCAGCCGGAGGCTCTACCACTGAGCTACACATCCATTAAAAATTTTGCAGCAGTAGCTCATGGCAGAGTAATGAGTTTGTGTGTGCACTCGTGCACTCTAGAACAACTCTAAAACACCAATGTAATTATTCGAGCCATCCACGCTCATTACTGTATTTTTTGTGCAAGTCCGCGCACCACTTCTTTCACAGCCAGCTAGGTCTAACAGAAAACGGTAAGATTGTTGATTAGTCGATTTATTGCTTAAGCAGCCGCAAAACTATCTTGAGCATGGCCTTCATCGACTCACTCCATAAAAAGTAGTGAATGGGGGCGCCATTCGGATTGTTCTCGATCCATGCTGAAAGCGATTCACGGCGCTCAGGGCTCAGGCACCTCAGTCGGCGCTTAAAGTTGGACACCACGTCGCTGTCCTCATCTATAGCATCAAGACACAATACAACGGCCAGCTCTGCATCGTCAGCAAGCCACCCGAAGAAGGTCTTTACCATCTTCTGCCGGTCCAACTTGCTGAACACATCGCCGAAATCATTCCTCATAAAGTATAGCATCAGATAGCTAATCAGCGGCGGCATTGCATTCACCCTGCTTAAGCCCTCTCCTTCGCACAAAAGCATCTCCTTGCATAGATCCACAAACGAGGAGGGGAAATGCTCATCCGGCGAATACACACGGCAAAGAGCGGCGAAGATCTCATCGGGATGCTCGCGCAGGAGGTCGCGGCACCTGTAGCACCAATCAGGCAGCGCTGATAGAACTGACCAGGAAGCGCTGATGCCTTGTTTCCATTCGTCGGCCAATGCCTCCACAAGGCAGCGTCTGGTAACCGGGCTCAGAAGCCGCACCGCGAAAAACTTCATTTGCTCCGTCGCGGAAAATTTAGCGCTGAGCTTCACAAGCATGCCCAGAACGGCCCGGCAACGGGTCTCGTCCTCCAGATACCCCATAATGTGCATGTTCACAACGATCGGCTCAATCACTTTTACGAATAGTGTCTCGCTGTCGCACTTGGCGAGCATCGCCACGGACAGTTCATCGATCTCCCGCCCCGACTGCTCCCGTTTCCAGTCGGAGCGAACGGTCAGCAGCGCCATGAGATCGACAGCGCTATAATCCGCAAGTTTAATAAAATCGCAATAGCGAAGCTTTTTGTCGCCTTGGATATCCTTGGGTATCTCGTCGATTTTTTCCATGAAGTCGCGGAGTTCTGGCCCCAGCTTATCACGGGATAGCGGCGGACCGGGTCTTCTCCCAGTGAAAAACTTGTACAGGCACAGCTTCCCGCTCGGATGCTGCGGCTTGAACTGCAGAAGGCGCTCGCAGAGCACGGGATGTTTGTTTAACAGATCAAAAACGTTCGAACGGACGCTGCCTATGTCTGAAAAATCATCGTCGTAGATGGCGTCGAAGAGTTTTTTGAATTCTATGTTTCTGCAGAGCTCCATCACCTCTCGGTCGACATCCTGCATACTAGTTGCCAAAGTACGCAGAAAGAACCGAATCCAGCCCTTAGATTGCTTTATCTCATACCCCAGAAACTCGTAGTCAGGGTTGAAGTAGCGCTCCAAGGTCAGTATTGGTTCCGACGGTGCTTCTACAACTTGCGTACCCACAGCAGCGCTGAGTACGCCCAGCGGCAGAAATGCGCAAACACCCCATGCCGCTACCTGCATGGGGAAAATTTTTGCGTAGGCATATCAGGAAACAGGCCCTGTAAAGGTCTCTGTTATGTTCTCGGCGTATTCATGTAAGAATGCAAGGGCTGCGGCCCATAATAGCCACCATAAAATAGAACCGCGCAATCATATTATAGACTGATGATATGAGAAGATGCAGTGCATTTGCGGAATAGCCCAGCGCTATATTACAGATGTAAAAGACCATTTCACACATAAAAAGATAAAATGGACTGCAGAGTTCTGCCGGAGCCAGCGCTTCCATGACCGAAATAGCGCGCAGACTTGTTGTTGCAGCAATAATCAACGTATTTACTCATTCACGAAACTAAAAAGCTTTTGCCAGCACTAAACGCGCTTGTCGAAATCAGTGATGCACTGCATGGCGTGGCGCAGCGCATTCTGTCTGCGTGGTGCGCGTAGGCTCCGCATGGCGCCAGTACGGCCGAGTAACACTCCACGAAAAGCTCCACGGATGCATTTTCTTGATAATACCCAGCTTGGTTGCTGCGGACAGGGGCTTCTCCCCATGCGCCGAAGTCCACGCTTGGCATTCTTGTGCGTATCGCGACGGCAGCGACCGGCTTTCTGAGCGCAACTCGCGCATGCAGAAAATGGCACCGCGGTAGTCGTCGAGGTAGGCCTTGAAGTTGCTTCTCAGCAGGTGCATGTCGGCGCAGTTAAAACCGATCTCTGCGCACTGGCCGCTCGGCACAGACAGAACAGCATCCGTCTGTTCGTTGAGCACGCGTTTGGCGCTCCCGATGAAATTGGACAGAGCGGCGCGCGAAGAGTTCGCCGTCTCGTATGCGCAGACCATGGCCGAGATAGTATCCGTGGCGCTCACTGCCGAATCTGCTCGCGCTAGCACCAGCAAGGATGTTTTCAGGCGCTCCATGCACTGCAGCATTTCGCAGCACGACTCAAGGAAGTGAGACTCGAACTTTGCAGCTCTGCCCGAGCCCCACCAGCCATCCATAAAAGAGCCATCCTGCTCGGCTTCTGACACGGGAGGCGCAGGGTCGAACTCATTCACGGCCGCGTAAACTTCGAGAATGTATTCCTCGTGCCACCGCGCGCAGTAGTCGCGGGCCCTGCGATGCTCGCTATGGATATAAGCCAAGAGCTGTCCAACCAGGGTGCGGAAATCGCGCGCCCGCGGAGTCTCTTCGCGTTTTTCGTAGGCGCCCCCGCCACGCTTGCTTAACGAAGCCGCGGCGGATACGCAGCTCAGCAAAGCCCACAAATGCATTTTTTGGCCTCGCGAAGATAAAATTTTTATACCTCCGCATTGCAAAAGCCGCAAGTACGCAAACTTATTCCTAAAATGCAACTTACTACGGCGTGTACTATCCGTCAATGAAAAATCAAGAAAATGCAATTTTGAAGGTGCGAGTAATATTTAATTAAAGTAGATGTAAAAGTTTAACTAACGGCCATTGCTCGTGCCCTCGACACTTATAGGGACGATTCAGACACATTGGGGTTTGAAACCACCCGAGCAGAAGGGTAGCTGTGCTTGGTCTCTGCTTTGTACACGACCGGCTCGGGGATAGTCCATTGCAGCTCGTGCGGATGAAACAGACTCGTCGCGATATCCAGCTTCTCCGCCGCATCCAAGACGCCGCCCGCGTTTTTTGAGGCCTGTTCTTGGCACTTGTCCGCAAACCGCGCAGGCAGCAACAGGCCATCTGATCTGAGGTTGAGCAGATAGACTCGGACAGCGAGAACCGCATCGAGGTATGCTTGGATGCTGTGACCAAGCCTATTTGCGTCGGTCCAGCTGATACCGACTTGAATCTTTTGGTAGAGCAACGCGTGCTGCAAAGCATGTATTTCCTCACCAAGCATTTTCTTGGCACCCTGGGTGAAGGCGGCCAGCGCGGGGCGCGGCGCGTTCTCCGTGTCGTTCTCATACGCATGTATTAAGTCAGAGAGAGCCTTCGGGCACTCCTCGCCAGAGCCTACACTGGGTGGAGCAGCAGCGGAGCCGGCCTCGACTACGCGCTTCTTCAGGAAACTTACGCGCTGCAAGAGCAGGCAGCTCGAGATAAAAAAGCTCCGCTCAAAATCTGCGACATTCCCTCTGTTCCACCACTCCTCCATGAATGCAGCTTCGCGCTTACTGTCGGGCGCAGTGCGCACAAGCCCGAGCCGTAGTAGGGCAAATGGCACTTCAAGCAGATACTCGCTCCGGGACTCCTCAAACTGAGCGCGGCACTCGCGGTGCTTTTCGTAAATATCATTCGAAAGCTCCTTGAGTAGCACGCGGATTTCAGGCTCTCCCGGCGCCTCTGTCGTAGATCGCCACTCATTGTGGGCGGATACCCATGTGAGACTCATCGGGTTCGCAGCTGAAGCGCAATTCAGCAGAGCTTGCAGATACATCTTTCAGGTCTTTTGGCGCAAAAATTTTAAATTTAGCCTGCAAATTTTTATTTGCGCCTGGTAATTCGCGCTTTAGGTGTGCATGGCTGTACCATGCCGTCCCAGAATAGCGATCTGCAGATGCCCATTCCGTATCCAAGCACTGCGGCGCCCAGCGTATCCGCAGCGCCTCTGCTATTGCTCAATTTGTAAGCCATGCGAAAGATGACGTGTCTATTTCCCTACCTCTGCCAGGCATCTGCGGGCACGGCCATGGAAGGATACAAGGCCAATAATGGTGCATGGGAACTCCAAGCGGTAGCGCGCGACTACATGCCCATCTGGTTACACATAAATGCAAGCGATGGGAACGCAGGGTTGCAGCTAGAAGATGATTTACCTCATGAGCGTAGCATTGCACGAACACCGAACCCCTGCAGTCTTTCTGAATCTTTTTGTTTGTAAATCAAAGCACTTCAGTTACTCTGCGAGCAGACAACGCTGCGCATCCCACCAATACTGCCTAGCCGCGGCGCTGCAGATTTTCGTCGAATAAAAATTTTCATTGATCTAAAGACACGAATAGCGGGTTGAGAAGATAAACCTGTATCCGCCAGCTCCATAAATGTACCTATTTTTCTATAGTTTATCGTAACTAGCAATACTCTACACTGTTTCTCAGTTTCAGATCTGTGCCCGATTAAAATCAGATAAAACTTATATTGATTAACTGTGATGGTAGTCTGATCAGTTTTAATGAGTCTGCTCAACATGGAAAGAATGCGTGCTTTGCGGTATTTCGCAGTGCGAATATAGCTGCATGCGGCCCCCGCCGCCTGCGCCAATTCTCAGTGCAGCTTCATCAGTTTGTTATCGCGTTTAAAGTGCCTAGGCGACCAAATCTTAGTGATTAATTAACTGTCAAACGCTTTGAGATATTGCTGCGTGCTCTTCCGCGCAGTGCCCAAAGGCAGTATAAAAATATGCGGATCGTGATAAATGACGTTGAAAACTTCATTTTGATTTTATTAATATTGGGTGCTGATTAAAGAATGGCCGACATGGGCCCATATGTCACCGCCATCAGAGGAAACCGTAGCGAGCTTTAATAAGCTGGTACTGGAGTATCTGCTGAAGATGAAGCTGGACAAGTCGGCGGCGGCGTTCCGCAAGGAGCTCGGGCTCGACGATGTGCGGCTGAACGACGCGCTGCCGACGCTGCTGAACTGGTACAGCATCTTTCTGGAGACCGCGGAGGTGCGCGCGGGCATCACGCTGGTGCCCGACAGCCTGAACCGCATAGAGGGGATCATGCTCAAGCTCGAGAACGAGAAGCTGCGCTACTCGCAGCTCAAGGTGTCGGGCGCGGCGGAGATGCGGCCGCACGCGTCGCTCAGCAGGCCGGCGTACGGGCAATACAGCGAGCGGCCGCGCGCTGGCGATAGCACTGACTACGGCCCCCGGCCCAGCGCGTACGGCACCGGCCCCTACCCCCAGAGGATGCCCGGCATGGAGCGCGATGCGCCGAGCACGTCGGCGGCTGCAGAACCGCCAGCTGTGCCGCCAGCATCCTACTTCCCGCCACTGAAGGAGTACAACGTTGTCGAGATGAACATCCCGTACATCCTCGCTGCCCACTACTGCCCGCAGGCCCAGCTCCTGCTGCTGTGCGCGGTAGACGGCAAGGCCTACTTCTACAGCCTGGCCGCGCAGAAGGTCGAGTACTCCTTCGTGCTGCCCAAGCCGCACGTGCGGCAGCTGCGCGCGCTCGAGGCGAACCACAACATTTTCTTCCTCGTTGCGTTTGACGACGCGTCGCTTCACCTGTACAGGTACGCCAACGGCATCAAGGAGGACATGAAGCCCATAGAGTCCGACACGCCGATCCGCTCGTTCTGCTTCGGCAAGCGCTCGATCTACGTGCTCGCGGGCAGCAGCACCATCCGGGTCTACTCCTTCGTGGGCGATCTGCTGAAGACGCTCCGCGTCGGCTGCAACGTGCTGGAAATCGAGTTCTTCGGAACGAATCTGCTGCTCGTCGAGGCCGCGAGCGTGACTGAGTTCGACCCGAACATGGGCATCGAGGTGAAGGCGCTCGCGCGCGGCAAGAGCCCGCGCGTCATAGTCAAGGACGATTTTGCGTTTGTCATCTTCACAGACTCCGTGCAGGGCTTCAGCGGCCGCAGCCCGTTCCCCGTCATCGCTTTCAAGAGCACTCTCAACGTGGTTGACATCGATCTGATTGCGAACATGGTGGCGGTCTGCACCGGGAACGAGACGTACATCGGGAACGACCTGTACCCGATCAGCAACTCCATCCTCGTCATGCCGATCGTGTACCACGACGTTATAGGCTGCATCGTGCTCGGCTCCAACGCCGTCCTCTCCTATTTCACCAGCAATGTGAACTAGTTCTGCCAGAGGGCGCGCGGTGAAAGAAAGCGATGAGGAAGCATGTATTGGAGTGCGAATGGGCATAGTTGGAGACTGTCGATAATAATCCTGAATTAAGCAATTTAGTCTTGTCAGCTGGACTTGACAGAGGCGCAGACCACTGTGCTAGATAGCACATTCGAGTTGGAGCAGGCCATTGGATGCCCACATTAGCCGCGCAGCTAACGCGTCATTTCAAGCCGTTGCTGCTCGTCGCGTGTACGCCAGACTGTCATCGCCCCGGCTACAAAGCCGGTGAGAATTTTGCCCATATGCCAGAATACATCGAAGTGGTGGGCGAGGAGAGCACCAACTGCACGGTGTGCAAGAAGGAGGCCACCATACGCGCGTTCGTGCTGAGGGACACGCACCCGTACAAGCTGTTCTCGGTGCTGGACTGCCAGGAGTGCGGGCACAGCGAGAGCTCGCAGTGCGACTTCGAGGAGCTCGACTACGCGGTCCGGATCACGTGCGACTTCAAGCCGTCGAGCGCGCTCGAGTCGCAGCCCGGCGAGTTCGTCAACGAGAACCTCTGCCGGATGGCGTTCATTAACAACGATGCCACCGTCACGATCTACGTGGACGACAAGGTGCTCGTGGAGTTCTCCAACGACTTCGCGTCGGTCTACTGCCTGCAGAATCTGCTGATGCGCGGCGCCGAGATCGTCTCCTGTGCGCGGGACGAGGCAGCGAACGACGACACCATCGAGCGGACCAAGAAGCAGCTCGCGAACATCCTGAACGGCGCGGCGTTCAAGCTGAAGATCGTCGACGAGTCTGGCTTTTCGCGCGTGTGCCCGCCCGGCAGGGAGTACACCGAGATCCAGGAGCTCGATGTTGCGCAGCTCGACGAGCCCGACGTCAAGTACGAGAAGCTCCCCAAGAACAGCTCCGCAGCGGAGTTGTGAGCGGCAGCCCGCGCCCACTGGTGCACCGGCCATTCCACCGCGCCTGGCCATTGGCCGTATTAATAAATTCATCGAAGCAGTAGTTTTTTATTTGCAAGCCGCGGGCATGCTAGTGTAAATGTACTTGCAGAACCGGCTCCTACTGGTGGTCTGCTAAGTGGCTGCGTGTATCCGCGCGTTTGAGCTAGCTGTATCGTATAATATCACTAATATTATTTGTGACGGCCAGGTATTTATTACTATCAGGACCAATTTGGATGATATCATCGCATTAGTCCAGGCACTTTTATATTGCGCGCAAAATTTTAGCCGGGTACAGAATATTTGCAGAGGTATCGTGGTAGGCATGCGTTTACAGGTTCAGTACCGTACTGTGCGTGCATACATGGCTTACCGCCCGTTATCAATCGCTCTAGCGTGCTACAGCAACCTGTTTTAAAATTTTTAACTGTTTTTTAAAGCAGCAGTGCGGCCTGTAAAAGTAGGCGCCATGGTGCTTATAATCTGCAAACATACACAAACTGGCCCAGTTAATTCCACGAACAACGATTTATTTAGAAACGGCGCGCCTATATTTTCTTGATGGACTTGTACGGCTTGTAGAGGAACTCGCTGAAGAAGGAGAACGCAACGCCCAGGTAGAGAATGGCCCACTTCCCGCTGAAGGGGATGAGCGTCTTGCAGAGCAGGCCCCAGAACATCACGTCGAAGAGGAAGGCCACCACGCCCGAGCTGTTCAGTGACACGACATTCACGAGCTTCGCGGCGCCGTTCTCCGTGGCGATGGTCGGCAGTGTGATCCAGTGGAGCAGCGCGCCAGCGGCGACGTCTGGCACTGACAGCAGCGCCAGCTTGCAGAGCGATGCGCTCCTGTAGCAGTACAGCGCGACCACAAGAAGCGTGTAGAGCGCGTATGAGCGCACAAGCAGCATTTTGGACTTGTTGTTCCCCTTGAGAATCGCCTTGAGGTGCTCTGAGCCGCGCATAGGGTGAAAGATTTCCGCGGATGTGTGGCCGCATCAGTAAAATTTTTCTTTCAGAGGTAAAACTGCCAATACTCATTGGCTTAGATTGCTATAAGTATTCTGCCTGTACTAACAGCACAATAATACAGATACTCTCTAAGTTTCTGAATTGAGGCAGAATAATTCAGCCTTGCTTATATTCATTCTGCTGTCAGATAACTTTCATACGCATTTGGGTATGCCAATTCCTCCAGGGCCCTGGCCTGCCACAGCACTGATCGCGGCATTGGCAGGGGCGCACAAACAAACAAAGACTCGGCTTTTGAAGCAACAAATAGCCCGGGTGTGACAGGCGATGGAAGACCTAGCAAAGCTGACCATCTTCTCTGCTCTTTTTATTCTCTTCTACAGCATGATCGCCAAGCGCATCCACAACACCTACCACGTTCCCGACCCGCTGGTGATGATTCTCTACGGCCTGCTCGTCGGCAAGTCCGGCCTCGGTGTGCTGCGCACGCACGACGTCTTCTCGCGGAGCATGATATCCCACATCTCGCGCATCATCCTCTGCCTGCAGACGATGGCCGTTTCGCTCTCGCTGCCCAGCAACTACCTGTGGAGCAACAAGCAGCCGCTGCTCTATCTGATCATACTTGGCGGCTTCCTGAAGTGCGGCATCATCTTCGTGCTCCTCCGGCTCTTCAGCTCGCTGAGCACGCCGACGTGCTGGGCGATCGCCGCCTCGCTCAGCCCGACCGACCCCATCCTGAGCTCCTCGATCGTGAAGGGGCGCTTTGCACGGACGAACGTGCCGATCCATCTGCGCACGCTGCTCTCCGCCGAGTCCGGGATCAACGACGGGCTCGGCATCATCCTGCTCAACATATCCGTGGAGATGCTCCACAGCTACCACAAAATATTCAGTCCGTCCGTGTGCGCTGAGCGAGGCCGTGCAGCCGAATTCGACGAGCAGGCACAGACAGAATTGGTTGGAATGCAAAGCGTACAAAGCATCACCAGCTACCTGAGCGGTGCCTTTCCCGTGCCTTTCGCGGCGGTTACCAGGCGCTTCAGTCCGGGCCTGCAGGATTTCCTGTACTTTGTAAGGCCACTCGAGCTTCTGAACACGGAGCCGCACGCTGCCTTAGGCCCGCACCCCTGCAGCGCATCTTACGTGCTCACGCGTCTGTTCAGCCCGCTGAGCAAGTTCATCGTAAGCACAGTCCTGGTCAAGGTCCTCTTCTCTCTCATCGCGGGCTACGCCATCGGCTACATCACGCGGCGTGTCACGCAGGTGTGCTGTGCTGTCGAGCTGGTGCGCTCGGAGATCCTCATCATCCACTCGTTTGTCCTCACCTTCCTGGGCCTCGCGCTGATGGACCTGATCGAGGGCTCCGAGCTTATCTGCATCTTCTTCATCGGAACGGCGCTGAACGCCGAGTCGTGGTACTCTCTCGAAGGCTCGAGCCAGAAGATGTCGGAGATCGTCGAGAACCTCTTCTCCAACACCTTCTTCATCCTCCTCGGCTCGCTGCTGGACCTCGCGGCCGTGCCTCTGCGCATATTCATCGTGTGCTGCTGCATAGTGGCGGTCAGCCGCCCGCTCAGCGTGCTGGCGATCAGCCGGCTGCTGCCGCAGCTGAGTGGCATGCGCGAGATCCTCTTTGTGGGCTGGTTCGGCCCGATCGGGGTCGGGGCGCTCTACTACTGCATGCTGTACGACCACACGATGCATACGTTCACCGTGGACTTTGCGATGTGCATTGTGTTTCTCAGCACGGTGATCCACGGCCTGTCGGTGCCGGTGCTCTGTCTGTGCAGCAAGGCCTGGCACGGCTTTGTGGCTCGGCGCAGGCGCAGCGGATAAGCACGGGTGTTCAGCAGCTCTATCTAAGTAAATTTATTGAAGCAAAGATCTATTCTAACTCTATTATAGATAGAATAGATAGTGAATGATGGTGATAGATAAATTAAAAGCTAAAAATGGTAACTGCTGCTAATCATAAGAAGCTATATTGTGCTACAGTTGCGACCGGAAGTGCTCACAAATAGAACATGGCTGAGTGGGCCGATTGGCGGCCTTTTAATAATAGGGCTATCTTATATAAAGGAGGCTCTTGGCTGACCAATAGTGTCCCTGGCTTGATTTTGTAAACGGCTTTACATCTGCCACAATGCATCCGGTGTGTGCTCTCTTTGAGACACAAACGGACCTTTAAATCTCGGGCGTAAATTTTTATCGTGAAGCACCAGGCCGCTGAGCTGATATGGTAGAGCCCCTTATTTTGTGTGAAAACTGCACCACTTTTCACCCCTTACGATGCGAGCTGCAGAAAGGCTGAGCGCAGCGCACTTGGGAGCTCCTGCAAAGAAATCTTTCGTGACTCTGTTCGCGGTCGGCTTCGCCATGGCCTCCACATTGCTGCTGCTCGGTATCGGATTCTTTGTGTTCGCCTGCAGCATGCAGATCAGCTACTACAAGCAGAACGCCAGCAGGGACATCCCGGTATGGAAAGGCTACGGGATGCCGAACGAGGGCTATCAGCTGTCTCAAAGATTCTTCGAGGCACTAAAGCTGTCAATGGAATCCATGGGATACAGGATCGTGCCCTCAATAATTATCACAGTAGCGCTTGCTGCCGCCTTAGAATACGCTAGGGTATCCAATGCGGTGGCAGTGCTGGCACAGATCATCTTCTTCCTGACCTCCGATGGCATACGTTTACTGTGCATGGCTATGTTCACACTCTTTATTGTAAAGCTGATGCATAAGCTCTTGCTATTTGCCATACTTGGGGTTCTATGGTACTTTGTGGGCAAAAAGATCGGGCCGGTGCCGTCGCTGCTGTATGCGCTTTTCCTCGTAGAAATTGTCTTCCCCGCCAGCGTGTACTATACAGATGTAATCACAATCGCTAGTTCTGTCAGTGAATTCAAGTGCAGATCCATAAGCCTGCTCAGCAATTACCCGGATATCGGAGATGAGGACCGCACCAAAATCCTCGAGTTCTGCGAGTCCCGCGGCATCCACCGTGACGAGGTCTTTGTACTGGACACTGATATCATAAACGCGGCGGCAAGCTCCGGCCCGCGCTACCAGTTCTTCTTTTTTACCACAGCAGTTCTGAAGCTCCTGTCCATTGAGCAGCTGCTTGGGATGGCTGCGCACGAGATCGAGCACATCCGATGCAGCCATATCTTTAAAGATATTACGCTTAGGACCATTGCTCGTGCAACCTTTCTGGCTGCTTTTGTCTTTGCGCACTGCAAGTTACATAAGCGCTTCGGGGCGCTGCTGCTGATGATCGGCAGCACTTATGCGCGTTTAGGATTCACATTCATCTTCGAGATAATCAGTAACGTATGCCTAAGCCACAGGTTCGAGTACCAGGCGGATTCTGCAGCGCTTGAAAGCGCATACGGCCGGCACTATCACGACGGTCTGCTGGTGAGCACGATTGCTTTGAGGGGCAAGCTGTTTGACTATAAACTCCCCGCAGCTGCATTGGTGGATCATCCTTCAATACTTGCGCGGGTACGGAAATGTGAACAGTACTTTAAATAATTTGCTTATTGCGTTTTTATATTGTGCTTGTATTTGGGAGTATGAATTCCTGCCAAGGATACCGTGTTGGCTTTCTTAGATCCGCATTCTATTTTCTATGAAGCAAGACGTTCATTATTAACAATGACAAGCCCTGCATGCACTATAACATAGCCGCTGCACACACCGTAACATACTAACGCCTTTACACCCGCAAATAAAAAACAAGACTAATTTACTTGCCAGGGAACACACAGACCTCGTTGATTCTGAGCACGCTGATGGCCGCCTCGGTCGCTGCCTTCAGCACCTTGAGCTTGTACATGGTGGGCTCCACGATGCCGCACTCGAGGTTATCCTGCACCGTGCCGGTCACCACGTTGAGCCCCATGAACTTGCTGTAGTCGCCGCTCTCGAAAATGGCCTGCTGCCGCGACAGCAGCTCCGGGACCAGCGCGTTGGCATCCAGGCCCGCGTTTGATGCGAGGATGCGCGGGAGCTCGAGCAGCGCCTCCGTGTAGCGGTGCACGGCAATGAGCTCGCGGCAGTTTGTGCGCGTGACAAACTCCTCGAGGACGAAGGACAGCGCGGCCTCCACCGCGCCGCCGCCGGGAACCACGGACTTGGACTCGAGCGTCCGCTTCAGCACCTGGAACGCGTCGTTCAGCGCGCGCTCCGCCTCGTCCAGGATCTGGCTGTTCGGCCCGCGCAGCAGCACGGTCGACAGCGCCTCCTTGCAGCCGTTCAGATACACCAGCTCGCTATCGCCGATCTCCTTGAGCTCGAAGAGCGCGCACTCCCCGAGGCCCTCGAGCACGTACTCGTTGTCGATGCTGACCATGGACTCCTTCAGCTCGGTGCCCGTGCCGCGCGCGATGGCAAGGAGATCCTCGCGCCCGCAGCGCCGCACCGCCACGATCCCGTGGTCCGCGAACATCTTGATGCACATCTCGTCCATTCCGCCGGTGGTGAGGACCAGCGTGGCTCCAGAGTTTACGATCGCAAGGCACTTGTTCTTCGTCATCTCGATCTCTCTGATCCTGATGTCCTCCATCTTCGCCGGGTCGGTCACGCGGATGTTCACGCTGAGCGGCAGCTTCTCTTTGAGGAGCGAGAAGCCGAGACAGGCGATCCGCGGGCGCTCCAGACGCCTGGGCATGAGCTTGGAGGCCACGGAGCAGTTCAGCACGTAGCCGTTGAAGAACTCAGACTCCGCCAGGGACCCGCCCAGGGACTTGAGAATGTTGATGCGATCCACGTGGTAGAGGCGGTCGTGCAGCACGTTAGAGAGCGCATCGCGCACAATCTTGGCGAAGAGCTCTTTCTCCTCGTTGATGATCTTGGAGGCCATCGAAGTCTCGACCACCGCGCTGATGTGGCTCTCGCCCTCGAGCTTCCGGGCCACGTGCTCTTTGATGTACCGCACACTCTCGCTGAACGCCATGCGGTAGCCGGACACCACGACGGAGGGATGCACGTTCTCCCTGATGAGGCTGGCGCCCGCCATGATGAGCTGGGCCGCCAGGAGCACCACGGAGGTTGTGCCGTCCCCCACCTCCTCGTCCTGCTTCAGCGCCAGGTTCACCAGCATGCGCGCGGCCGGGTCCTCTATCAGCATGTTGGACAGGATCGTCGCGCCGTCGTTGGTGATCAGCACCGCGCCGCTCGCGTCGATGCACATCTTGTCGAGCCCGAGCGGGCCGTAGGACGTCCTGATGCTCTCGTAGATCTTCTGCACCGACGCGCTGTTCCGCTTCGTGGCGTTGTGGCCGCTGAACACCTCGCAGCCCGTAAGGAGCGCGTTGGCTGATATTTCCTGGGCCATAAGGGCTGCAGGCACTGGCGAGAAAATTTTTGGATAGTAGCGGCTTGTGCGGAATGGCGCTGGAGATTTAAAGATGCGAGAGTGCTGTAAAGAAGAATTGAATAGTGAATAGAGAGACAGTGAACGATATCCGAAGCAATCATGATGAGATAAGAAATTGCTTTTTGCAAGCTACATTGCTGTAGTCTCAACAAACTAGACAGCTCCGCACACCACCTCATCCAATAATAATCATAAAACAGCGCTGCTGGAATACTATTTAATTCGTAAAGGCGAAAATCTTGGCAGGGTACTTGACAGCACGCACGCGGGCGCGGTGGACCTTCTGGTTGGTCTGCTTCGAGGTGAGCTTGGCCCGCAGCGCCTTGTTCTTCTTCTCGCGCAGCTCCTTGGGCACGTGCTTCTTGCCCTTGTACTCCGCGACGAGCGCCTGCAGCTGCTTCTCTCTAATGATCTGCGTGCACCGCGTGACGTTCTTGCGCGCAGTGCGGATTTCGAGCGGCTCCACGGTCTGGGAGTGCTTGCGCTGCAGCAGCTGCTGGTGCGCCCTCTTGAACATCTCCAGCTCCTGCGTGAGCTGCTCGGCAGTAAGCTCCCTGAGTTCGCTGGCACAGACCTTGTCGGACATTATGGGCTCAAACTGTAAAAATTTGAAAGCGAAAAATTTTATTAATCGGCGCAGAGCGGCCGCAGAGCCAGCGGGGCATAGCAGCCCTCTATGGTAGTCGGCGCGCAAGCCGTGCGCAGATATTGGGAGCGAGAACCGCCGGGCAAAAGTCGCACGGCCAATATCGCTGATTGCGTGTGAGGGCAGCTCAAAAAATGATTATAAGCCTGTTTTTTACGCAGAACAGCGCATTTAGACGTAAATAGCACTCTCGTGCAAACAGCATCGAGAGCACTGGCGGTAAACGCGGATCCTATACGAACTGCTAAAATACTACATCTACCGTCCAACGATTTTAATGGATGCATCCAAGACGCCCGCCGCTCACTCCAGCCTAAAGGTGTAGTTGCCGGTGTCGGGGATCTTGTTCTTAAGCCGCCGGATCTTGATCCGCGCCAGCATGTTGTGGATCTGCTGCGCGACGGCCAGCTCGTGCTCGTAATACTTGGTGTACTCGCTGAGCGCCGCGGCCGCGTCCTTCTTCTCGACAGTCCCGGCCAAGTGCAGGAGGCTGTCGATGTCGTTCTCCTTGACTGCTGCTCTGATCTGCTCCAGCACCATGGGGGCGCGTGCAAAAAATAATTCAACGGCGCGGCGGTATGAAAAATCGTGGAGCAGAAGCAACGGAGCTACTGCGGCTTCGGATGGACATCTATGCCTAAGAAGTGGCGGGAATGAGTCCGCGACATACGTATTAAATAGACATTTTTCATAATACGAATAGTATAGCAGAGAATAGACCATTTATTGTTATTGCACCATGCAACATACACATGTGCATTTCGCGCTGACCCGCCGCACCGCGGATCCCGTTCGTTATCAGCGGAGAAACCGCAAAATTTTTGCACCCAGCCGCAGAACAATGTGTCCGAGTATATCAGTAATAGAGAAAGCAGACTTCCACCCGCGCACCAAGACGCTCGTAGCGGAGCTCATGGAGATCATCCCGGGGCTCGAGACGGGCGACGGCGGCGACACCGTCGTGTCGATAACGGAGGACGTGGGCCCGCAGTTCATCACGTTCAAGAACGCAGAGCGGCAGTTCGTGTTCAAGCTGATCCACTTCAAGAGCCGCGACGACCTTGGCATCGCGCACTCCATCAAGAAGGAGCCCAGCCAGCTGGTGCTCAACAACTTCGTGAGCAGCATCGGGCTGAGCGTGGCCGACTTCCTGATGGAGGTCTTCCCGATCTCGCTGGAGTCCAACCAGCTGGTGAACTTCACGGTGCACAAGGACTTCCTGTTCTTCCGCATGTACAGATTCTGCATCAGGGAGAAGGGGCCCGCGATGGAGCAGATCGGCCCGCATCTGACGCTCAGGCTGTGGCGCATGACGGAGTACCAGGGCGAGGAGAAGAAGTCGTACGACTTCAGGAAGTACGTCAAGAACCTGAATCTGCTCTAAAATCATCCATGCTGCGCGCTGCCGCGCACCAGGCAGGCCTTTTACCCTTGCTTAGTAAATTACGTTGACATATTTTTATTGATTCCGTGTGGGCAGCTGGTGCGAGATCAGCAAGTGACAGAGACGAAAATCTGCAAAACAACTCAATTATACTACGATCGGTTTAATTCCTATATCTTTACAAGAGCTGTGTTTACAAAAAAGCATCTGGATGCCTCAATATGCAGTTACAATGCTGCACTCCAACACAGCGGCGCCCGACCAGCCCAGCAATCTGTAATTGCGGAACGCACCGCCGACTAAAATTTTTAAGCCGCCTACTAACACCACTTTTTTAGCCCTCGATGTCCAGACGCGCACTGCAGTACGTCAAAGTCGAGGCGGAGTCCGGCAGCGAGTCCGAATTTGACGGGTCCTCCGAGGACATGGACAATTTGCAGCCGGCGCTCCCGCGCGTCAAGAACTACAGGGACTTTACACGCGAAATGGAGGAGAAGTACATCGTGTCCGAGGCCGAGGACGAGGCGGAGTACGGGCTGGAGAGCGACAACGAGCTGGAGGCGCCCTCGCAGCTGCGGCTGCTGCCGACCGCGCACTCGCCGCTGCTCTTTCTCGTGCGCTGCAAGCTGGGGAAGGAGCGGGAGATCGCCGCGCGCGTGCTGGAGAGCGCCCGGACCGCCGGGCCCAAGGGCGAGCCCAGCGGCGTGTACTCGGTCGTGCAGAAGGACGGGCTGAAGGGGTATCTGTACCTCGAGGCGCACAAGAAGCAGGCCGTGGAGGACGTGCTGGCGCGCGTGCGCAACGTCGGGCGCAGCAAGCTGAGCGTGGTGCCTTTCCGCGAGATGGTGGAGGCGCTCACCTACCGCAAGGACCAGGCGGTCGGCGATTTCGCGCGCATCAAGGACGGGAAGTACAAGGGCGATCTGGTGCAGGTGCTCGAGAACGACGAGGACACGGTGAAGGTGCGGGCCGTTCCGCGCATCGGCAACACCAAGCGGCTGTTCGATCCCGAGGAGTACCGCAGCGCGGTGAAGCGCGAGGGCGGGTACATGTACAACAGGGATTTCTACCTGGACGGGTATCTGATCAAGACGGTGCTCAAGCGCAATCTCGATTTCGATGCCGAGCCCGTGTTTGCTGAGCTTTCTGAGCTGGGCCTGAACTCTGCGATGGCGGTGAACGATACGATCCGCGTGCGCCGGGGCGATCTGCAGAGCGTCGTGGGCCGGGTGCTGAGCCTCTGCGGCCAGTCGGTGCTGATAGAGGACAAGGAGACCCGGGAGAAGTACGAGCTGAACATCGAGGACCTGGAGAAGCACTACGAGCCCGGGCAGCTTGTGTCCTACAACGGCGTGAACGGGATGGTGGTCGGCATGGACGGGCGGAACGTCGTGGTCGGGATGAACGACTTTACGGAGGAGATAAAGGTGCCGGCGACTGCGCTGCGCGCGCCGGTGGCCCAGAGGAAGACCACGGTCGAGAGCGCTGCGATTCCGCGGATGCGCCGCGATCCCCTTGTAAATAAAAGGGTGCACATTACCGAGGGGGAGTACAAGGGCTGTGCGGGCGTGGTGAAGAATGTATATAAGGGCCGGTGTCGGGTATTTCTAGAGCTCAAGCACACGTGCATTTCCATTCCTGTGGACTCGCTCTCGTTCGAGGAAGCGCGGAGGGCCTTCCATGCGGATTCCCATGCCGTTCCTGCGGGCGATTTCAACTCGCAGGGCTCCCAGACGCCCGGCTACAAGACGCCCGGCTATACGACTCCTGGATACAAGACACCGGGTTATACGACTCCAGGCTACAAGACGCCTGGGTATACTACCCCGGGATACAAGACGCCCGGATACCAAACGCCTGGTTACAAGACGCCGGGCTACCAGACGCCTGGGTACAAAACCCCTGGTTACACGACTCCTGGTTACAGACCGCAGGCCTCTCGGCCCGGCTACACTGAAGACGCCGGTACCGACTGGCTCACCCAGCAGTCGGTGTACGATGGCACGCTTGTCAGCGTGCATGGCGGGACCGTGACCCTCTCCGACGTGAAGGGAGACACGTTTGTCGCCAAGGACGGCCGGACCTACGCGCGGCGCGATGTCGCCTTTGTGCGGCCGCAGCGGTACGAAAATGTGATTGTTTTGGAGGGCGCACACGCGGGGAACGAGGGAGCGCTGGTGACCATCAGCGGCGACAGCGGCACGGTCAAGACCGCGAACGGATCGACCTACACCGTTGGTATCAACCAGGTATCCAAGAAGCTCACAGATAATAAATTCATTTAAATGCTAGTAAAATTAGGGAGGATTTTTACACCAAGAGCTGCAATACAGCAGCAAGTAAAATAATGTGCACCATCGGTCGTTCATTTCGTAAAATTTACAATAGTCGCTTCTTTGGATTACTTTATTTTTCTTCAGCGCTCTCATTGTTGGCATCTGCACTCGGCGCGGGCAAAGACCTGCTCAGCACCTCCTCTTCCTTGGCCAGCCGCTCGAGCACCTCCTCGTGCTTCCTATCAAGAATCTCCTCTATCTGTGTCTGCAGGCGCCCGAGGCGCAGCCGCAGCACCTCCTCGTCGTTCTCCGCCGACGCCTTCTCCTTGGCCCGCGCCTCTGTGCGGTACTGCTGGTAGTACACCACGTCTGTGCGGTGCAGCAGATCCTCGTAGTGCACGTGCAGCAGAATCCGCTGTAGTGCGAGGAAGTCGCTGATGCTCTCGTTCTCGATGTCCACGAATCCCCACGGATACCGCCGCCCTCTGATGATCTTGCCCTGGTAGTCGTAGAGCCGCTCGCTGGCGATCGTGGCGAGCAGCCGGACATCCTCCTTGCCATCGGTCAGCTGCGGAAGGCTCGCCTCGGAGCTGAGCGGCACAAGCTCGCTGGTACCCTGCATGTCGATGATCCCCGGCACATCATCAACATCCTCGATCAGCCGCTTATTGTATTTGAACCCGGCTATCCCGTGCTCGCACAGCAGGCCGGCGACGACCTCTTTCCTCAGCACCAGCTCGCGGTTGGTATAGACATCGGCCTTGGTGATCACCGGAATCAGGTTGCACAGCTGCGAGATCGCCTTGATGGCCCTGAGCTCGGCGTTCGACAGCTTGTCGGATGGCAGCAGGTAGAGGCAGGCATGCACGCGCCTGTCCGTGTTCCTGCCCACCAGGCTCTGCTCGTTCTCGTAGTACTCCTTGTACCTCCCCTCTATAAAGCGGATCGCCGCCGCGTGCTCGTCGCCGTGGTACGTGGTGACCGAGACGGAGAGGCGCACGCCCTCCTCGACGATCTCGTTGCAGGTGGTGGTCACCTCGTCGGACCGCTCCTTCTGGACCAGCGGGGCGCGGAAGAGCGCGTTGACGAGCGTGGACGCCCCGGACCCGCGCCTGCCCAGCACCAGCAGATTCAGCACGAACCCCTGGCCGATGGCCTGTCTGCTAAACTGGTCCGGGATGGTCGATAGGCCGACGGTCTCCGCGCACAGCTTACCGTACGAGGTCTCCACGCTGGGAACCGCTCGCATTATTTACCTTCCTCCGTTTTCTTTTATGAAACACAACATGCAATATTAAATTGGTGTGCGAATGTGAATGTGAATGCTCTTGATTGAGTAGGTATGCAATAAAACTAACTCAAGTACCATTACAAGATCCATTAACAACAGCGGTTTATTTACTAGCTTCGATCTGCCTGTACGCCTGCGAGACGCGTTTGCGCCAGGCGGAGAAGTTCCCCTTCATCTCCGCAAGGTCCTCGTCCGAGAGTGTGCGGGGGATAAGCCGGTCAAAGTAGAGGCGCTGCGTCTCAGAGTCGATGTAGCCCGAGACCAGCCCGTTGCCGAGGCTCTGCAGTAAAAGGGCAATGAGGTAGTTGCAATCATCGAGGTGCATCTCCGTCATGAAAGTCTCAAACGGTACGAACTTCTGCGGGGAGCTGAAGCAGATCTTAAGAATGTTGACGAGGTAAACCTTCTCGATGATCTTCGCGACGGTCTCATCGCTGGGCCGCTCGCCCTTGATCGCCTGGAGGATCTGTGTGATCTGCTTCTTGCCGCTCCTCACCTGCTTGATATCGCCGCTCTGGAAGCTGAAGAACAGCTTCTTGAGGGCGGGGTCCTGGAGCTGGTTGAATCCCTCGAGCGAGGAGACCGCGTGGAAGTTGAAGAAGGACTCGCTGATGACAGAGAGCTGCACCAGCGGCAGCAGCACGCTGTGGTCGCCGGACTTCTCCACGTAGGCGAGCAGGTAGAACTGCGCGAGCTCTGCGTTGCCAATGGCCGTATAGAAGGAGTACGCGAGGAAGTGGAGGAACAGGTGGTTCTCCTGGCTGTACGGCACCGTGCTGGTGTTGGACTCATCGGTGTCGTAAACGGCCAGCCAGCCCAGGATCTCCGACTCGCGCTCGTCCAGCTCGCCCTGCTTGATCCGGTAGTAGCAGAGGCGGCTCTGCACGTCGATCAGCTCGCTGGTGTACCGCGGATCGTCGTCCATCTGCCCGAGGATGACGGACGCGGCGGTGTTCAGCAGCTCGACCGCTGCGCCGGTCTCCATGAAGGAGGCCAGGAGCGTGAGCGTGCTCGCGGAGGTGCGCGGGTGCATCCGCTTCATCACGTCGGTCAGCGCCTTCCCCATTTCGCCTGCATCCTGCGCGCCGATCGCCTGCACCTTCGCGAGCTCCTTGATGTACTCCGTGCAGTCGTACCACTTCCTTTCCTTGTAGAGTTTGGCAAATTTCTCACCCACAGCCATCGGGGCTCCAAAATATTTCTCTGAAGGTTTGTCGCGGATCGGCCAAGGACTGCTTCACGGCAGCGGGTCGAAGGATTTACCTAAACTGCACAAGATGCATATAGACTCTAAGTTTTTATTGAAAGTTATTTTAAGCTGTATGTTTAAAGTGGCGGATTAGTGGCAAGGTGCCAATAAAACTCTATGTTGATACAGGCCCTTTGAGCCACTATGAAAATCCACCCATTCTCCCGGCACGCGGTAGCTCTTAGTCGCCATTTGTAGCGCTAATCGCATACAGCCCATTGTTGCCAAAAAGGTAGGAGAGCTCACCGGCAGTGTAGAAGGCATCAAGGGACCGCAGCTTCTCAGGCACGGGCAGCACCCTGATTCGATCAAGGCTCTCGATCTTGAGGCATCCGCCCTCAAGCCCGGCAATCGCGGACTCGGTCTTGAGCCCAACAATCCTCTCGTATTTGGTTTTCTTGGTCATCGCAGCGAAGGGGACGGCACCAGCGCTCCCGACCGGGACTGGCGGCGCCGGCCCAGAAAGGCTGACCAGGAGCCTGCCCGCGTCGGCCTTTTGCAGCAGAAAGCAGCACCCGCCGCCGATCGCAAAGTCCACGACGCGCTCCACCGTGTGCACGGGCGCGAGCCGCCGCGGGTCGTACACCCCGACCGTGCGGCCGTCGTACGTGTACAGGTAGCCCTGCGCCCAGCCGACGTCCACGAGGCTACCCGCAACCATAGAGCTGGCCAGGTAGCGGCAGCGCAGATCGTAGAAGTTCACGTTGTAGTCGTTGAACGCCGTGGCCAGCAGATCCTGCGAGTAGCAGTGCCTGGAGAGCTCGTCCGGCTTGTAGGCGTACAGCAGCGCGTTCCTCGAGGCGTCCCAGACGCGGAGCCCCGTCGGGTCGGTGGTGGTGAACACGCAGTCGTCCGGCGGGTAGTACTTGATGTCCTTTTTGCAGCGGTCCGGGGCGAACGCCGCGTGCGGCACGAGCGGCCTTTTAATCGCGCCCTCGCTGTCCGCGTAGACCAGACTCCCGCTGTTCCAGTCGGAGGAGTAGTGCATCACGTCGGCCTCGAGCAGCTCCATCCGGGACTGGGCGCTAAAAATTTATCGCGTTGTATTGCTTCTACCTGCAAGGCTGTCTACGCTGCTTGTGTCTCTCGTGAATAAGCATATGAAATGCTGGTAGCACATATTTTCAAAAGCAGAATCTTATGAACAGAGTAACTATACTCCCTTTTAGAACTGCAGTATCCGACGTATCATTCGACGTATCCATCCGACGTATCCATCCGACGTATCCATCCGACGTATCATTCGACGTACCATGGCCCTCCAAAGCTTTTTAAAATCTTTAAATACGCACCAATAGATTAAACAGAATATTTAATTGGCATTGCTGATGCTGTCCTGGTGGATGAGATGGCACACCTTCACAATCTGGTCCAGCACAGCATCCGCGCTGGTGTTAGGGCTCTTCGCGCCGAAGGACACGAGCCCGCTCTGCTGGTTGATCTTAATATCCGCGTACTTCTCGTTGACCATCTCGCTGATGTACTCGACGACCGCGTCCTCCGACAGGCTCAGCACGGAGGCAAGCTGGTTGATCGAGATCTTCGTGACGTAGCGGCCCACGATCGCAAAGTTGTGCTCCACGATGCTGTGGTGCAGCTGCTGGCGGTAGAAGTCGAGCCCGCCGTTGGACTGCAGCAGGCTCTCAACATCCTCGAAGCGGCAGATCTCGTGCAGGATCTCGTCGGCCAGCGAGAGCCGCAGGATCCCGCTCGAAGAGAACTTGGCGAGGAAGGCACGCATCGTCGGGTTGTTCTCCTTGCTCTTCACGCACTTGGACAGCAGCTCCTGCTTGAGCAGCTTCACGCTCGTGCGCTCGATAAAGCTGTTGCTGAGAATCGCAAAGAAAGAGGCGCTGATCATGTTCTTCCCGGTCGGATCCACCTCGTTCAGATCGAGGAGCAGCGAGGCCGCCTTCAGGAACGCCCGCTGCCCGATCCTCAGAATCATGCAGTAGTTGTAGAACACGACCTTCTCGGTGTTCTCCAGGCAGTTCCGGCGCACGCGGCGCGAGACGAGCTCTGCCTCCGTGTAGAGCCGCAGCAGCAGCGAGAGCCGGAACTGCTCGAAGAGGAACGCGTTCCGGCGCTTGTCGCTGATCGTGGTGAAGGTCTCGACGGGGATGTCGCGGAGCGTCTCGTATGCGGCCGCCTCGTCGTCGCCGAGCATCGCTTTGATGTGCTCGGCGATGGTGAGCCGCTCCTCCTCCAGGTAGATCTTGCTCTCTATCACATCGCACAGCAGCCGGCGGTAGAACGGAACGTCCTTGTTGCCCGCGATGAGATCCCGGATGAGCCGCTTGATGCAGGCCGGGTCCTGCCGCTTCTTGTTGCTGAGGCTCCGCAGCGCGCTGATGATCTCCTCGTCGGTGCGGCAGGTCCCTATTATCTGCTGCTGGATCGCCATGAGGTTGTCGGTGTTGCCCTCGATCCGCGCCCTCCTCTCTTCCTCGAAAAGCTGGTCCATGGGGGTGGCAAAAGTCTTGCGATGAATCGAGACGAGACGCAGCAAACAGCGAGAAGAATGTATTCTGAAAGGGCTGATCGGCCTTGTGATTATCATTATGCATCTGAGCTGTGCTCTCAGTGGGTCCTCCAGCAATGCTATAAGCCATCTTCGTTCACCATACACGACTACGCCCTGCTACCCCCATGAGCCACCGCTATATCGGCTCATACAAAGATGCAGCCTCAGCGCCATCTGGCCGCGCGCATGTATTGATCGCCACCCCAGATGGGCACAAGTGCTTCGTCAGTACGCCCGCTGGCATCAGCTACACGCTCAAGGAAAGGGCACTCTGCTTCAGGAACTCGTGCATCGCGCTTGAGGCCGAGCCTGTGGAGATCCTCGTCACAGAAAAATACGCGATTGTCCAGTACAGACGCAAGCTCGTGTTCCACGGCCACGATGGCGCGCTGCGCCGGGTCTTCATATCAGACAACATTGTCCACGATGCAGGCCTGTGGATGGTAAATGACCCGCTCGCATACATCGTGGATGCGGCCGGCGATACCGTGTTCACCAAGCAGCAGGAGCGGGTGCAGGGCTTCACGGCGAACGGGGAGGTGCTCTACCTCGCCGGGGGCCTGGACGGCAATCCCCCGGCCCATCTGGTCGTAGAATCGCTGAAGTCGCGCACAGCGTACTGTGAAGACTCGGAGCCGCTCGTTTCAATGGACCAGTTGAGCATTTACCTGCGCATAGCACGCATCGAAAATGTGGTGGCGGCCTCGCGTGTGAGGCTTGCTCGCATCGGCCCCTCTCGTGAGCTTGCAGAGGTCGTGTGTCCGGCCGTTCTGACAGACAGCCATTTCTTCCTCATTGCAGGCGACTACATTGTCCGGAAATCGCTCGCGAAGCAGTACACGCATTTCGAGCCTGCTAGCTTCGCCGTCCACGACTTAGTCTCAGGCGAGACCGTGTACGACGCGGTGGCTGCGCTGTGCTGCTGCATGCGGATCAGGGTCGCCGGCACCTCGTGTCTGGAGAACATGCTCTGCCACTCGATAATCAAAAGCATGCCGTTCGATCTGCTGGTGGAAAACATCAAAGTAAACTGCGCGCTGGACTATGAGGCGTACGAGGCGCGCCGTGTCGCGGAACAAAAGCCGCTGGATCAGGCAGCCTCGATTCTGCAAATACACGCTGCAGCTCCGCCGATCAGTGCCATGGCCGTGCTCTGCCGCGCGTACCGGAGAGTTGACGATAGGGGCAAGGCGCTGCTGGAGCGGCACATCGAGCCGGCCAGCCTCAGCGCCGATGAGCTGCAGTACATCATCATATACAAGCCGCATCTGCTGGAGGAGTTCGTCTGGCTCTGCATCCGCGACTCCCGGCTTTTCTACTTGCGGGACCTTGCCGACTTCTACAGCAAGGCCGGGAAGTTCCCGGAGATTCAGGCGGTGCTTCTGAAGCGCGGGCTGCTTCTGCACGACTATCCCGGGCTGGAAAAGATCGTAGCCATGGAGAAGGCCGAGGTGGATGCCCAGGAGCTGTGCTACAAGGCTTTCCTCTGCAGCAGGGAGGCTGCGAGCCCTACATACACCAGTCCTTTCAACTCATAGATACAAAATAACCGTGGTATAAATTTATTTAAACTGTAATTTAAATGGCAGCTAATAACTAAAACCGCTCAGGTTCTGCTTCCTTGCGCGCCTACCAGCCTATCGCAAATCTTTCCTGCGGTATCGTAAAATGACGGTGAGCCCGCGTAGTATGCATGGTCTATAGCGGGCCTGTGGTCCTCCAGGTACATTTTGGCCCACTGATACAGTCTATTTTGGCACCCCTGAGCCATGCCATGCAACAGAGCATCGATACTCGCGGCTATTTCACAATCAGTCTCCTCGCTGAAGTATTTTAGCAACCAGATCAGGTTCTCCTCGCTCAAAATATCAAAGTAGCTCTGCAAGGTTTCCCCGCTGCTGAACATGGCAATCCGCCCCTTTTTGCAGAAGTAATAGTGCAGATAGATAAGTTTAGGGTCTAGAGCATTAAATTTTTTGATCGCGCTGGCCAGCATGAGCGGATTACAGTAGTATTTTTCATATAGTAGCCACACTACGCGCGCAGGGCGCCGGGCTAGCAGAGGCCTGTTTTTATAGCAGAACTCCGCGGGCGCAGCTTTGTTGCCCGGGCCCGCGGCCGCCTCCTCGTTATTTGGATCTTCTAGCACTGCCTCCCCAGCATGCCACTGAATGCTGCCGGCGCCCCATAAGTCCAGCAGCGCGTCGAGCAGAAACTCGGCTACATCGCTCTCGGGATGCACGATCTCGAATATTGCGGCATCTTTTAGCATAAAATTTCGATGAGCAAAAGTTAACAGCTTCGTGAAGATGACAGTGCAGTATTTTACGCCCTTCACGAAGTCCATCTCGATTAGGAGACCCACGACTTCCGCCGCCAGATCATAGCAGCGGTTCTTACCATCGCAGTACGTTATGAGCTGGTCTATGAACATGGGGAGCCCCTGCGCAAAAAGCAAAGGATTCCATTTTGCCTTTGCGGCCAGAATCGTTATCAGGTCGAATTTGGAACGCGGACCGGGCTTGACATAGGGAATCAAGTCTCTTCTACCGAGCATGTCGGGTATTCTCGCAATTTCTGAAGTGAAGGCGCGCAACTTTGCATCCTGTCCCGATCTGTTATTGGGTCTCTGCAGCGCTACCAGCGTTCTGACGAAAAATTTGTGCAGGCTGATTAGTGCTGTTGGGCTACGCTTGTGGAACTTTAGAAGCCCGCTATAAAGCTGCGGGAAATCCCCCAGGACGGCGAGCACGCGGGCGCATGCATCGGCCACATCAGCAAATGTCACCAGTTCTATGCCGCGGCGGCACTGTGCTAGCTCATCATCAGTAACCAGCTCCCGTATTTTTTCACTGCCAAAGAACTCCGTGATGCGGCATTCGATTTCAACCAGCTCGTAACCGGTGCATTCGTATTCGCTGTTGAACCACCTTTCCACCGTGAGTATTGCATTATAATCCACGTCCTGCGATAGCGATGATGCCAGTGCGCAATGCGCAAAATGCAACAATACTGCAACTGTAATCGCCACTGAGCTAAGCATGGCATGAAAATTTTGTCTGATAATAAACGGAAAAGGACTGGTCTAGATGCGCTGCAAATGCGCACTGCTGCGTTGTAAAGTAATTTAACCACATTAGCTAAGCTTTTTCGATAATATTTAGTTTTATAGCCAATATTCGAAGCTGGAAAGCTTAATAGCATGCATAGAAGATTGAAAAACGAATACATGAATATGTAGAAAATTTACTTAAACTTCAGCTTGTATTAGGCTTTTAACGGCTGAGCCCGCTCAAGCTCTTTACTTTTCAGATGCCTACGGGCCCCCTAGCTTGTCACAAACTATTTCTACGGTAGCGTAGAATGATAATAATTCTGCGTGGTGGAATGATCTATGACGGGCCCTTGCTCTTCTAAGTACCTCGCAGCCCACAGTTGCAGTCTATTTTGGCACTCCTGGGTCATATTGTCCAGCAGAACGTCGATACTCGTGGCTATTTCATAGTCCTCCTCTTCGCTGGAGTATTTCAGCAGCCAGATCAAGTTCGCCTCACTCAGTGCATCGAGGTAATCCTGCAGTGGCTGCTCGCGGTTGAACATAAAGAGCAGCTTCTTCTGGCAGAAATAGAAGTGCAGGTAGACAAGCTTCGGATCTAATGCATTGAACTCGTCGATCACAGTAGCCCACAGAGGCAGGACGTGCTCATCGCTAGATTCTGGCAGATCTATGTAATACTTTTCGTATAGCAGCCACACTACGTGTATAGGATTGCGAGCTAGCAAGCGCCTGTTCTTATAGCAGAACTCGGGGAGCTTGGCCTCGCTACTTGAGTCTGCAACCGCCACTTCGCTGGTCGGCTCTATCGGCACTGCGCCCTCATCCCACTGGATGCTGCCGGTACTCCACAAATTCAGCAGTGCGTCCAGTAGAAATTCTGCGGCGTCATCTTCAGGACGTATGAGCTCAAAGATCACGGCATCTCCCAGCATGGAGTTTGCATAGTCGAAGGCCAAGAGCTTCGTGAAAACGGTAGTGCAGTACCTTCTGTCCCGCAGAGAATTCATCTTGTTTAGAACTCCCACGACCTCCGCCGCCAGATTATGGTATCCATCCCTGCTATCGCAGTACGCTATGATTCGGTCTATGAACGTGGGGAGCCCCTGCGCAAAAAACACAGGATTCCATCGTGATCTAACGATTAGTAACGTCAATAAGTTGAGAACTGAGCGCTCGTCAGGCCTAGCAAAGTTAATCCAGCCTCTACTGCAAAGCCTGCTGGGTATTCGTGCAACTTTCAGCAAGAAATAATACAGCGTCTCATCGTGCTCTGGCCAAGCGCCGGGATTCGGCGGGCTGACCAGCTCGCTGATGAAAAACTTGTGCAAGCAGATCAGTGCTGTTGGGTCGCTTATGTAGTACAGCAAAAGCCCAGTATAGAGCTGCGGGTATCTTCCCAGGACAGCGAGGACGCGGGCGCGCGCACCAGCCACATCAGCAAACTCCACGAGTTTTATTTCATGGCAGCACTGTGCTGCTATCTCGTCACTGGTAATCAGCTCCTTTATTTTGTCGCTCTCAAAGAACTCCACGATGCGGTATTCAATTTCGAGCAGCTCGTAGTCGTTGAACGCGCATTCGTCGTTGAACCATTTCTCCACTGGCGGCAATGTGATGCCGACCACTTCGGGCGATGGCGGCGAGGCCAGTGCGTGGCGGGCGAAAAGCAGCCAAAGTGCAACTGTACTCGCAACCGCGCTCAGCATGGAGTGAGAATTGTGTCTAATGATGAACTGTAAAGGGGCGATCTAGATGTAATGCAAGTACACGTTGATACTGAATACTTTGCGCTATAGTTCAGTACTAATGTGCGGCTTCATTGTGCGGGTAGCTACTGAGCCGAGCTGGAAGCTGTAGTGCACAGCATAGCACCGCTGAGACATTTCACCTGTATAAGACATGATTGACTAGAAAGCAAATGCATGCTCCCGTAGCTGCTGCGCACGCACTATTTTGCTAGCACAGGCCAGAGCCGCCTTCTTCCACTATCGCGGTCATCGATCTCCACAGCGTAGACCGTAAATCTGAGCAGGCTGTGCCACGCCAGCACAAAAACTCTGAAAAAGTAAAAGATGGAGAATGCAAGGATTGAACTCGCGACCTCTTACATGCTAAGCAAACGCTCTACCACTGAGCTAATTCCCCTTACTTTTAAGTAAAGGAGACAATACAAGCCAGACCGACCAAATCAGTAGCAACAGCCAAGCGCTGCCGCTGCGTGCCGCCGCTGCTTGCCGAACGCTGCAGCATGAACGCACGCGCCCAACCGCTGCACACGTTCACTAAATTAATTTATTCACTAGCACGCGTCCTTCTGCGCGTCGGGGTCGCCCTGCTCGTCGAGCTCCTCGCCGGCCTTCTCGCACTCCTGGCGCACGCGCTCGTAGTAGGCCTTCTCGCCGCAGAGGTAGAGCTCCGCGGCCTCCGGGCGCAGCGGATCGCTCGCGTTCGGCTCGTCGAGCAGGCTCATGATGCTCAGCAGCGTCTTCTCGACGGTCAGCGCCGGCGACCAGTCCTTCCCCAGCGTGCTGATGCAGATGCTGCCGTTGGTGTTCACGTTCGGGTGGAATATCGGCGACACGAACGTGATCCCGGGCGGCGCGTACGGGTACGTCGCCGGGAAGACGATGCTCATCTCGAGCACCGTGTCGTGATACACGCTCGTCTTGGACGGGTAGATAAACGCCTTCCACTTGTACATGTTGCCGTCGATGCACGGCTCGATCCGTATCTCTTTATTGTTGAGCTTCGCGCACTGGTTCATCTCTTTTTTGATTCTCTTCTCCGTCGTGCTGTTGACCGACGTCATAAGCGCTATTTTCTTGCTGTTTATAAGTATAAAAGGAGATGCAGGGGTGTCCACCAATAAGGGGCGCTTGTTAGAAGTCTAAACAGAGACGAGACGTCCATCTTATTTGATCGCTGCGCACCGTAAAGGAGGGGCCGCTCCCCTTTCGCACAGACCAAATCAGAGATGGGAGAGGCCGTGCGTTACAGAGCCGCGCCGCACGCCTCTTGGCTGCCAGGGGCGCCGTCGCAGCCCCGCTGCTGCTCGACAACATACGAGATCGCATCAGCGTCGAAGGAGAAGACGGCGCCGGGGCAGAGGAGCCCGAACACGCCGTCGAGCAGACCGCACATGAAGCTGCTGCCGCACTCTCCCGCGAACGCCGCCCACTCCTCGCCGATCGTGAACGAGCAGCCCTTCGGCGCCACGGATATGCCGAAGTAGTTGCTGAAGAACTGCGAGACGAACTTGCCCAAGTCGCTGCTAGCGATCTCATCGCGCATGCCGAACTTGCTGAAGAAGTCGTCCGCCATGCGCGCCGCGGTTGCTGCGCCCAGCGCTCTAGCCTCAGCGTTCGCGCGCTCCGGGTCCTCCCGCACGGCCATCTTCAGCACAGACAGATAAAACGCTGCGAAGGCCTCCGTAGAAATCTCATTCTTCATCAGGGCATCAGCCACACGCTTTTTTATCACGCGCATTCGGATGCCTGTGCATCAAGCGGGCCACGCCGCGGGCTGCGCAGGGTGTTTCATATGCGCATACAAATACAGCGCACACGTAAACTGTGCTAAGGACGCGAGGGGTCGCCGTTATGAAGGGAAACAAAGCGATAGCAAGATCACCTGTTCAGTGCTACCTCTGCTAGCCGCATGCATATGATCTTTCTGAGGCTAAAAAATGAATCAGTAAATAAATAAACTTGTTATTAATATCAGAGTATTAAACTTCTGATCAATATGCGAAAGTCTATAATAGGGCCCAGTTAGAGCTGCACTAACTCTATGAGGCACAGACAGGGCCCTACGCTGTATTTATTTAACCTTTTATAAAACACAACAAATAACATGTAAATAGTGATCAATAAAAAGCTTCCCAAACATCAATAACAATGGACCCGACCTCCCTGCAGACGCTCGGCGACAAGGAGCTCTACGACTTCCTGGTCAACTGCCCCAAGGACTTCAGGGAGAACGAGCGCATACGGAAGTTCCAGCTCAAGAACGGCGAGTACGTGCACTGCGTGCTGTGGAACTACCACTTCTACATCACGGGCACGGACATCGTGAAGATCCTCATCTGGCGCTTCCAGAACGCGGGCCGCCCGATCGGCGCGATCAAGAAGTTCGAGGAGGGCGTGTTCAGCGACCTGCGCAACCTCAAGCCGGGCGTGGACGCGACGCTCGAGGGCCCGCGCACCGAGTTCCTCGAGTTCCTGTACAAGAACGGGTGCATCCGCACGCAGAAGAAGCAGAAGGTCTTCTACTGGTACTCGGTGCCGCACGACGAGCTCTTCTGCGACGCGCTCGAGCGCGACCTGCGGCGCGACTCGACCATCTACCCGTACAACAGGTACGCGCCGGAGCCGCAGCAGCTCAGGCCCGCGGCGGCCGGCGGCGCGCAGGCGTGCCCCAGCAGCGCGGGCATGCTGTTCGGCGAGCTTCCTGCCAAGCGGGCTGCGCTGCGCGACATCCAGGACGCCAAGCCGATGGCGATGGGCGAGATGTTCAACATCAAGGATGTGCTCTTCGGGAAGGACGCCAAGTGCGAGCCCAAGGTCGACTGCTACACGCAGTCCCCCGGCGCGTACAAGGGCTACTCGAAGTACGAGGCCCAGGCGGACTACAACAGCCTGTACGGCGAGAGGGAGAAGCGCGTGTCCGAGCCGCGCCCGAGCTCGTTTGTGGTCGGCGGCCGGAAGATGAGCTTCGACGGCGAGGAAACGCCCTTCGAGAGCGAGAGCTCGCCCGCGCCTAAGAACGCCTTCGAGCGCAAGCTGAATTTTGACGACTTCGACCTCAGCCAGTTCGCCTTCCTGAAGGAGCGCTGCATGGAGCAGTTCGGCACGAGCGCGGCGCCCTGCGAGAAGAAGCTGTTCGAGGAGCCGGGCAGCGACGATGCGCGGAAGGGCATGGACGTGCGCGGCGAGGTCAGGTTTATCGGCAGCAACGACCATAAATAGAGCGCCACAATTAAACTCGTTACAATAACCGCTGGGCGATGCTGTACAGAAGCTGCAAAGCGCGGGCTGTGTGTGTACGTTTCAAACATAAAGCAACAATGCCTGGACTTCCAGCGGCTGGCTACAACAATTTACTGAATCCACACAACTATTTCAGCGCGCTCCCGTCCTCCACGCACTCCATTATGCTGCCCACCACCTTCTCGCTGAATATCAGGCGGAGGTCCGACAGCGACTCGAAGAAGTTGCCGCCGGCTATGAAATCGACGATGCTCTGCGCGCGCCGGTCGCCGATGCCGCTGAGCCGCTTTATTTCTATGAAGACGCCGGAGTTTAGGATCTCGAGCACCCTGAAGGCCGAGAACTTGGCGCGCTCCTTCTTCAGCGCGCTCTGCAGCGCCGCAATCTTGGCAGCGACGAACTCCGTGTCCACAAACCTGCGCACCGTCCTGTACATCTCCAGCGCGCCCTTCAGATCCTGGTTCGCTTCGAAGTCGTTGGCCTTGCCGAGGAAGAAGTCGTAGCTCTTCTGCTTCGTCACCGGCGTCATCTCGATGCCCGTGCTGCTGAAGGAGGAAGACGCGCAGCCCTTGTGCTTTTTGGGATCTGCCTCGCACTTTGGGCTGGTTCCACAAGCAGCTACAGTATTGAATTGCGCCACATTCTCCTTGTTGGCAGCTCCCTTCGCAAGGGGTTGCGGAGCTACTCCTTTAGGCGTACGCTGAGCGGAGCATGCATTTGTCTGGTCTGTATCATCGGTACGAACTGCTGTTCCGGGGCTTCTCTGTGTATTTGTACCGCCAGCCAAATCTGCAGCATTGCATTTTTGACTCTTGGCATGCCTGCTCTCGAACGCCGGCCGGGGCTTTTCTACATGTGTGTGCTTCGCCGCGCCGCCGCTGTGGAGTCTGTCGAACAGGCTGTCGCCCGCTTTCTGCGCGTGCCGCGCCGCGCTCTGCGCGTTGCAGATGCTGCGCGACTTGCTCGCGAAGTTGAGCGTGTTGATCATCTCGCTGTTGTCCTCGGCGCAGTCCAGCACCGTCGCGATCAGGAAGCAGTGGCCCGTCCCGCCGACCGAGTTCTGCAGCAGCCGCGTGAGCTTCGAGTCCCGGTACGGGACGCGCTTCTCCCTATTCACAATCGCGTTCACGACGCTGCTGAAGACAAAAAGCGAGCGGTTGATGCTCAGCGACTCCTCCATCCGCAGCCCGGCGTTGCCGGTCTTGCGGTTGTTCTCGGAGCCGGCGAGGTCCACGAGGTCGATGGTGTGCGCGGCGGTCTCCACGCGTATGATCAGATGGCTCCGGCTCGACTGGCTGTTCAGCCGCGTCTCGCCCGTTTTCCTGCTGGCCAGCGCGGTGGCGAACACGCTCTCGAAGTCCTGCATCCGCGCAATGCTCTGCGCCGTCAGGTTGCACACGACCAGCCCGTCGTCCCCGCCCCTGATCGCCTTCTCCCGCCCGTCGAGCAGATCGATGATCTTCTCGTTGTAGATCTCGATGAAAGACACGCTGGCCGGGCCCGTGCCCAGCAGGTCCTTCAGCACCATGGGCACGATCCCCGGCGCACCCGGCGACCCGGACATGGTGTGCGTCTTGCCGCTCCCGGTCTGTCCGTACGCGATGATAGAGACGTGGCTGTGCGGCTCTGCATCCCCCTTGTGAGCGATCGCGGGACGGATGATCTCGTAGATGTCAGGTGTTTTCGCATCCGCGCCGAAGCAGCGGTCGAAGCTGTACGACACGGGCGCGCCCTTGGAGTTCAGCACCGTGATGCTTGTGGGCGTGTGTTCTACATCTGCGTCCGACGGCTTGATCCGGACCATCACCTTCAGCGGAATGGCGTCCTGGCTCGGCTGCGCCGTGTCTTTCATCACGGCTTGGTGCGCGGCCGATAAAAATTTACTGTGCGCAGTCGATTGTGGCTCACTCACGCATCTGTTCTGTGAATGGCTCATTTTTCAGATTGCTAACTGTGTCCGTACTTCTTTTAGGCCCTTGTACTGCCGTACAATAGAGCGTTGCGATCCAAATGCAAATACAGATATGTTTTGAGACAATATTTTCTAAAGCCTGCGAGCGAATTGCTGATCCATTTGAACGCCTGGCTTACACGCTCAAGGCCGGAAAACAGCACCAGTGCCTTAAAACAACGAGCAAATACAGTCACAAGCTGAGTTTAATGGAAAATGCAGCGGCGCTCAGCCGACAACGCCGAGGCAGTCGTCGTTCAGCGTGCCTATCGCGTACACCTTGCTGCTGTCGACCTTCATCCCGATGATCTTGAGCCGCACCACAGTGTTGTTGCCCAGCTCGCTGGCGATCGCGGGCGGTATCTGGTAGTTGGAGAGGAAGATGGAGAGCGGCCCGACCTTCGCGAAGTAGCCAAGGTGGGAGGTCGAGATGATCGGCGCGTCGACGACCTCGCCCTTCTGCGGGCACAGCACGAGCGCCTGGTAGTTCAGCGTGAACGAGATGTGGCCGCCCAGCAAAATTTTTCCTTGGCTGATGCTGTCGATGCGCAGCACGGAGATGATGTAGCCGGCGGGCGAGCACTTGCCCTCCACCTTCTGTATGAGGCTCTCCTGCACCAGGGCTTGGATGCTCGAGCTGAGGTAGCGCGGGCTGAGGTCCAGGCGCTGTACGAAGTGCTTAATGTAGAACATGCTAGCGGGGGGATGATTTTTCGGGCGCTGAAAGCTGCAATTATCTGGGGTCTGATCTGTGGACGAGGAGCCCAGCATGCAGGCGGTGCCGCATGGCGTTGACGATGTAATCGTACCTCTCATGTGCATACTGTCACTATTCCTGCAAGGCGATGGACGGGCCAAAAACACTTAGAACGAATAATTTCTACAGCTGTTTATGCGCAATTCGGCCTATTAACTGAGACCTTAATGGCAGGGCGGGCTTCCCGTGAGCGTTTTAAGCAAGATGAAATGCAATACAGCCAGAGCGGGATGCACCACGCCCTGCGGCTACGCATTGCAGCTACAACTAGTCTTACAATTAATTTCTTACACTAACGCTATGACAATCAACGCAGCCGCACAGAGCGCAGCCCGACACTATAAATCCGGCGCCTGATGGCCTGCATAAATGCCGCGTTACAAAAAATTTACCCATGAATGCGAAGCCGGACGAGAAGCACCTCAGCATGGAGGACGCCTACGTCAAGCTGAAGCTGTGGATCGAGGACTCGCTCGATCTCTTCAAGAACGATCTGCTGCCGCTGCTCTATCCGATCTACCTAAACATCTACTTCGACATGATTGCGGCCGACAACGTCGATGCGGCCAAGCGCTTCTTCCGCGCGTACCAGAGCGACTTCCCGGACCGCTCCGAGGAGCTGAAGATCTTCGAGAGCATCAACAGCCAGCAGCATCTGCACGAGAACAGCCTGGTGACCGGCTTCCGTACGTCTAAGTACTTCCTTGTGATGGGGCGCTATGCGTACGACCTGCTGATCAATTTTTTGGAGGAGAACAACATCATATACGTGCTTAAGATCATCAACCAGTACATGGAGATCAAGGCGCAGAGCGGGCCCAAGACCGACGACCAGAAGATGGGCGTGGATGCGTACGTCGAGAACTGCCCGATCGATCTGAACACCGCGATCGTTTCCACCGAGTGCGAGGAGTCCATCCTGGCCGCCGATGAGTACCGGTACGACCACCTTGAAACGTACGTGATGCAGCTGAAGAAGCTCCGCGAGTCGCGCAAAGTGAATGTGCGGATCAAACCGTCGCCCTCGCAGATCCAGGCCGAGATTGAAAAGCTCAAGGATCTGTGCAAGCGCGTGTCGCTGAATAAGAACTACCTCCCCTCGATCTGCTGCTACACAGTCATGAACACCTACGAAAAGATGACCTGCGCGGAGATCAGCCCCGATGCCACGCTCCTGGCCTGTGGCTACGCCGACTCCTACATCGACATCCACAGCCTTTCTAAGTCTTCGCTGCGTGTGCTCAAAAGCTCGTCGGAGCTCGGAAAGATCGACATCAAAGGGAAGGACGAGAAGTTCGATGACGTGGGCGAAGTGCGGCGGCTCGTCGGGCACTCTGGGCCCGTGTATGCGCTCAAGTTCTCCTCATCCGGGAACCTGCTGATCAGCGCGTCCCAGGACTGCACGATCCGTCTCTGGTCGCTGGAGCTCTTCAAAACCATCGCTGTTTACAAGGCGCATGCTTTCCCGATATGGACGGTGGATTTTGCGCCCAACGACTTCTTCTTTGCGACCGGCGCGGCGGACCGCCAGGCGATCATCTGGTGCACGAAGACGAACAAGCCCGAGCGCTTCTTCGTCTCATCGCTGAGCGACGTGACCGTTGTCAAGTTCCACCCGAACTCCAACTACCTCTTCATCGGCAGCTCGGACCACAAGATCAGGCTGCACGACGTGGACACCGGCAAGATGGTCCGCACGTTCTGCGGCCACATCGACACGGTCACGGCGCTGGACGTGAGCCACTGCGGGAAGTTCCTGGTCTCCGGCTCGAAGGACAAGAATGTCATTCTGTGGGACATAGAGACATCGCGCGCACTGGTAAAGTACACCGGGCACACCGCAACCGTGTACTCTGTCTCGTTCTCCTACTTCAGCACCATCATCTCCAGCTCCGCGGCCGACAACTCGATGCGCCTCTGGGACAAGACCGACACGACGGGGACGTGCCTGGGGATCTACTACACGAAGAACACGCCGATATTCTGCGCGAAGTTTGCGTACAGAAATATCATCTCTTGTGTGGGGCCGTTCATCGGGTGAATGCGTGCGGTAGGTAGCCAGCGATGGTTTGGCGTATTATTGAGCGCGGATGGTCTCATCGGTAGGCGCTACTGTGTGGAAGAATAAATTAGTAGAGAGTAATTGGAATAGATTGAGGTTATCTTGCTTTATTGGACAAACTTTCGCTGTTTGCTTCAAGAAATTGTAGTCGATGGTGCCAAAGACAATAATACAGTAAGGCAGTTTCTTGAATTTTACCCCAGATTTACACTGACAGCAGAGCATGGACAGAATCAGTGCTGGATGTAATGGCTAGCTGAAAAGCATAGTGCGAGCTAGCACAGTTTCATTGGTACGACAAATTAAAAATATCCTAATGAGTTTATTAATTCTCTTTAAGTAGCCGCGAAATCAAATTGAGCATGGCCTTCAGCGTCTCATTCCAAAGATCGGGATAGTTGGCCAACCCCTCTGGATTATTTTCGATCCAGGCCGAAAGCGATTCACGACGCCCGGTGGGCAACTGATTTAGTTGCTCCCGCAAATACACACCGCTGTCATTCTCATCCAGAGCCTCGAGGCACAACATAGCAGCCAGATTCTCATCACAGAGCTTCGCAAAAAACTTGTACCGGATTATTTGCCAATCAATCACGCTGAATTTGTATTTGTAATCGTCGCTCTTCAGGAAATACAGCAGCAGGTAGCCAACCTGGGGTGGAAGGTCAGGAATTAACGGCACATTGAACCTTTTGCGCTTAAACATGAATTCGACCGTTTCCGCAAACGCGGGGAAGGCCTCGACCTCTCTCGAATACGAACGCCACACAGCAGCAAAAATCTCATCGGGATACTCTCGGAGGAGCTCGCGGTGCTTGTAGCACCAAGCGGGCGGTGCTGCTCCATCTGGCAAACCAGTCTCATCATACTTGCTGCATTCATCCCTCAACGCTTCAGCAAGGCAACTCCTGGTAACCGGATCCTTATATGACCATGTGAAAGCCTTTATATTCGCCAACGTAGAAAACTTGATGCCGAGCTCCAGGAGCTTGCCTAAAACATTCTTGCAGCGGGTTTCGTCCCTAAGGACTTTCATATGTTGCAAGTTCGCCACCATCAACTCAGCCACTTTTTCAAATAACTCCTTGCTGTCGCACATAGCAAACATCTCTGCAATAAAGGTATCGATCTCTTCTTGGTTGCGTCCCCAGTTAGAGCGAACGGCCAGCAACGCCATGAGGCTGACTGGGCAATTATACTTACGATCGGCAAGTAAAGACTCGCAGGAAAGCCTTCTGATTTCGTTGGGAATGTCCTCGATTTTTTCCATAAATTCTAGAAATTCGGGGCGCGGCTCGCCGTCGGTGGATGGCAGACTGGGCTTTTTGCCTGTGAAGAACTTGTAAAAGCACAGCCTACCGCCGGCATGCCGCGGGTGGAACTGCAGAAGGCGCTTGCAGAGCACATCGTACTCAGATAACAGTTTGATAACGCTCGGCCGAACACTGCCTATATCTGAAAAATTGCTATCCATGATAGTCTTGCAAAGCGCCATGAACTCGGCGTTCTCGCGCAGCTGCACTACCTCGGGATCTGCGTCTCGCGCAGCAGTCGACATCCTGCGCACAAAGTCGTAAATCCACTCTCTAGAGTATTTTTTCTCATAGGCCAAGAAATCGTACTCGGGGTTGAACCAGCGCTCCAGAGTCAGGATCGGTTCTGCCTGCGCCTCTTCGCCTTGCGCCCCCGCTGCAGCACTGAATACGCCCAATGGCAGAATCGCGCATACACTCCACGCCGCTGTTAACATGGGCAAAATTTTGCACCGACATAACAGCTCGTGGAATAGTGATCAATAGCAGATGGAGGAGCCCCTTTTACCCCTTTTGAAAAATGAACCAATAGATGGCACTTGGACTGGGGTAATGAACGCTATTATAGCGCCTCTTTACTATGCTCTCAACAACCATTGTATAATTAGTATTGGGGCCAGCACCAGAGGCCGGCGACCCACCCGAACCAGAGAAAGAGTGTTCGGTCATAAGAGGGGTTATTTATTGAATAAGTTCTTCTGAAGAGGTCGGTCCAACAATTAGTATGTCTGAAAAGCTGTGTTGCGGCGGCGTTGCTAATGCGCGTTGAATAGCCCTTAATAATACCAGCAGTCGATAAGGCATCTTACAGACTCAAATACGCAGCCACAGCCTCACACTGGCAGTCATTGCAAAGCAAGAATTTCGTCTGCCATTATCTAAGACGTCCAGCACATAGAAAAACAGTAAATTTTTTATTCGCAGTTGCTTTACCTCTGCAGCCATGGTGCTGCCGCATCTCCAGCGAGCTTATGTATTGTGGTCCGCGCCTTCTGCATCCATGCTGCTGAAATCAATGGTCTTGAAGCTCGCAGAGAGCTCCTCCAGGTCCTTGATATTGGCCATCCCCAGATCCTGGCTGTCTGACTCCTCTCTGCTGGGCGGAATATCCGGCCGGCCAACTGCCTCGATTAGTCCAAGGGCGTCCTCTTTTACTACAGACACTCTCTTCGTATGCCTTTTAGCCGTCGGCTTTTTGTGTACAATAACGCACGGCGGGTCCTCGAAGTTGTGCTTATTCAGCGCCATCTCAAGGGCCTTGTCAAAGCCCTCCGTCGCATTCTTGTGCAGCTCGCGGTAGTTCTCCTTGAAGTCCATGATGCCGTCGCGCGGCACGAGCGCGTACGTGAGCGGCTCGCCGAAGAAAAGCACGCCCAGCCCCTCGTAGTTCTTGTGCTCGATCAGATGCGCAGTGACCTCGCTGGAGGCTATTCTGCCCGGCCAGTAGGGGTAGTCCTCGTACTTGGCCCACACGATCGTACCCGGCGCCAGCTCCTGCATGGGCGAAATTTTACTGCTTCGTAAAGCCGCTCCTGCTCCGGGCTGATGCGTGTGCGATCATTAGCGGGTGTCTGTATCTGCATGCAATAAGCCTTATTGTACTCACGAATGCCAAAGTTTAATATCATAGGGCACTTAAATGCGGCTCTATTGCACACTCTTGATTCGACTACGCATTTTATCATCAAAAACTAGGAGCGCAATGGCCCTAGATCAGTAAACCGATGCAGTCACGCCCAGTTTAACTAGAAAATAGTACTGCAGCATACATCTTAACATAAATGTATGATCTGTGATATTTAAAATGCGTAGCTCTTTAAAATTTATTCAAGCTGGTTAGCCTTTCCTGGAATATCTTGTGCATAGCTCTCACTATCCCGTCCTCACTGAATTTGTTGGTTTCGCACAGGTTCACGGCCGTTGAAAGCGTGGCTGCGTCGTATATCCTGCTGCAAAACACTTCGAGAGACCTGATTTTGCACACCACTGCGAGGCCGACCAGCAGGCCCACGCGGACATCGATGCTGTGCGTTGAGAACACTCTCTTCGCCAGGTCCAGCTGGTAGCAGTTCAGATTGCTGTTGTGCTGGCCCCTCGTGATGGCAATGATCCAGATGGTCACCGCCAGCCGCTTTTGCTTGTCAAGGGCATAGAACTGCGGGTCAAACAAGTCTCCAGGCCCGTGGTTGCGCCAGTAGCACAGCATAATGCACTCGGCAAGCGCTTTTTCAGAGAGAGCTTCAGTTATCAGCAGATTGTTGAACAGATCAATGTAGCTGTTGGCACTTTCTGCCGGTAAGCAGGCGTCGCATTTCGCCTTTAGGAAGCTGAGCAGCGGGCGACCGAACAAAAGCTCGCGAAACAGGCTGAACAGCTCGAACCGGCGCGTTTTGATGATCACATCGAGCACGATGCATCCGATGAGCTGCTTGCTGCAGGTGTAAGATGAGCAGAATTGCATGATTCCGTCTAGGTAAGACCGGACGTAGGACGCGGGCTGCCCTTCGTCGAGAATGAGCTTCAGTATCGTGCGGAAGGAACCGACCTGGTGCTTGGAGAGACTGCTGCCAGAATTAAATCTGCCTCTATGGAGCGTCCACAATGCCAGGTCGCTGCCGTAGTCGCTCTTATTGTCGCGGTACCATGCGCCGGCCTTCATCACGCGACTATCGTGCAAACGCTCGGTGATGGCATTCAAATCCGTATCCAACGCATCAATTTCATCCGCCGTGAGAAAAGCGCAGTACTTGTTCGAGTCGGTGCTGCGCTGCACGAAGTTTCGAACTGCAAAGAGTTCTGACATTGACAGCTGTTGGATCTGATAGGACACGGCTTCGGGGGTTAGGCTAGCAATAAACTTGAGTAATGCAAGCACATCCAGCTCTCTGTCGAATAGTGCATCATTGGTTATTTTGTATAGCTCTAATATGCGAGCATCGAAACCTATGTCGTCGCCTTTCCTTTTGAGCTTATTAATGTGGTCGACCACCAGTTTGTGAACTATCGAAAATTCTGTATCAGAGCACTCAGCGGCCTGTTTGTCGGGACTGATCAGGCCGATCCACTCCTTCCTCGTGCGGCCCTCCAAGTGGTCGTATTTGCAGATGCATGCTGCCAAAAGAACTATCGCCCCCAGCATGCGGTACTGGGGGAAATTTTGCTAAATTTTGGTAGGTTCTAGAACTTTTCGAAATCCGCCAATGGGCCAGAAGCGCATTCACCGAGCCCGTGCAGTTTGAATGGCTTAGGCACACACTTTGCATAATCTGTTGTGCAACGACCATCTACTACTGTTAACAGCTGCAGTTACGCAGTAAACTAATCTGTCGTAAGTGTCTTGGGTGTAACTATTGACAGGTACTGATGCGTTTGAGCTGATTGACAGGATTAGCAGATTAAACGACACACACTTACAGATAAACACCCATGAACTTATAAACCAACGAAGGTAATGTAAATGAGCAATCAGTTTTGATAAAAATATAGATGCGATAAACAGTACTATAATCGCTTAAGTGCACACCTCCTTACTATTTATTTAATCTATCCACTCGCTTACAGAATACCCTGCGCATAGCTTTAGCTTTTTCTTTGCTTTCAAGTTTTTCGCAAAGCTCAGAGGCCTTCGACAGCGCAGCGACGTCTTTTATCCTGCGGCAGAGTGCTTTGAGAGATCTGCTATTGCATGTCTTCGCGAGGTTGAACAGGAGATTACTGCGGGCAAACCCATCATACGAATTGAACAGCTTCTCTGCCAGCAGCAGCTGGTGGCAGCCGAGATCGGCGTTGAGCCGGCCCTTCGTGATTACGGCCACCCAGATCCACGCCGTCAGCCGCAGCGACGTGTTAGTAGCGTAGAACTGCGGGTCGAATATACCGCCGGAGCCAAAGTTGTACCAGTAGCACGGCATGATGCACTCGACGAGCTCTCTTTCAAGGAGTGTCTTTCTATCCACCAGGTAGTTGAGCAGACGAACGTAGCTGTAGGCTCTCTCGGCCGGCACCTTGGTATCGCATTTCGCCCTAAGGAAGCTGTGCAGCGTGCGGCCGAACGTGGAGCCATAAAAGAGACTGAGCAGATTGAATCGTTCTGTTCTTATGAGGGCGTCCAGCACAAACTCTCCGATACGCTGCTTGCGGCAGCCGAGAAGCGAGCAAAATTGCATGATTCCGGACAGGTAGAGCCGGATGTAGAGCACAGGCTGTCGATCATAAATGATGAGCTGCAGTATATCACGGCACGCCTCGGCCTGGCGGTTCGAAAGGCTGCTGCTAGGACTAGGGCTGCCCTTGTAGAGCGTCCACAGCGCTACTTCACTAGCGCTATTGCTACTCCGGTTGTTGCTGTACCAGTCAAAAGCGCTCATTTCGCGAATGGCAAGCAGCCGCCCGGCAATGGTTTCAAGCTCCATTTGCAGCGCTCTGGTTTGGCTCGCAGTGAGGTACATGCTGTACTTGCCCAGGGCGATGTGGCGCTGCAGGAAGTTCCGCAGCGCGAAAAGCTCGGCCACCGACATGCGCTGCGCCCGCAGGGCCACAGAGTCGGCTGGCTTGTCCGCAATAAACCTGAGAGTCACGTAGTCTGCCTTTTCTGCGATATCGAACTCCTTCAGCATAGGCTCGGGCACTCGCGCAACACGGGCCCAGAAATCTGCCTGTACATTCTTCGCTCTGAGTTCGCCGATGTGCTTGTCGAGCAGTGTTCTGACAATCATGTCTTCGGTGTCCATGCACGCTATAGTTTCTTTGTCGGGATTCATTAGGCCCAGCCACTCTTTCTTGGTGCGGCCTTCCATGTAGTCGTGGATGCACGCGCACACCGCCAGAAGAACGAGCGCTCCCAGCATGCCGTTTTGGAAAATTTTTACTAAATTCTGTCAGGTTCTAGAACGATCTGCACAGGCGCTACAGAAACAAAGCATCCACAGCTCCCCCGACAATAGCAACTCGTATAAAGCATTTATTTTATCAGCTCAGCCTGGCCAGGATGTGTTTCGTGAACGGAATCGCCTTCATCTCCTTCAGATACGGCTTGATTGCGTTCTTGGCCTTGGCCTTGATCTCGGCATCGGCGATGTCGAAGAAGCGCTGCACCACGTAGTTGGCGTACATGTCGGTGCACATGTAGAAGAGGTTGGGCCGCTTGCCGTCGTCGAACGCAAGGAACTTGTCGAGGAACTCCTCGAGCTGCGCGTCGCTGGATTTATTTACACACTTCTCGATGACGTTGGACGAGAACTTGTACTTGCTCAGCTCGAACGAGTTGCCGATGATGTAGTCGAAGATCTCCTTGCGGCTGTAGTGCTCGGACTGGATGAGGTGCTGGATGACGTAGTTCCCGTACTTGTCGTTGATGAGCGCCTCGATGTTTGCGATGATCGTGGCGTAGATCTTCTGCGTCTCCTGCTCCGTGCACACCTCGAAGAGCCGCTGGAGCACGCGGCAGCCGTAGCGCTGCTGCGCCAGGAAAATGCAGTTGCTCTCGAACTCCTGCAGCAGAAAGTCCTTCTCGATGTCCTTGTCGATGCACTTCTGGATGACGTGGTTTCCGTTGGGGCTCGCGATGAGGTCGAGGATGTGCACCTCGAGCTCGGACACGATGAACTTGATGTCGTCCAGGTTGTCGATCAGCTTCTGGATCACGCGGCAGCCGTAGACGTGCAGCGAGAGATCGAAGATCTGGCCGAAGAACTGCACGATGAGCTTGAACGCCTCCTCCTCCTTCAGATACGGGATGATTTTCTGTATGACGTAGTTCCCGAACAGATTCGTGCTCAGCTCGAGCGCGGCCTCGCAGATCTGGAGGAAGAAAAAGCTCGTCTGCTCCGCGCTCCACACCTCGAGCTTCCCCTGGATGAAGCGCGAGCCGTCCTGGTCCTTGCAGACCGCCACGCAGATCGCCTTGGGGTCGCTCGACGGCTCGGCGCCCATCGTCTCGTAGAACGCGCGGATCTCGCCGACGAAGGGATGCGCGTCGGGCCGCTGGAGCGAGGACACCATGATCGGTATCAGAACCGTGCTGTTCGTGCTCGAGGTCTGCAGCTGATCCGGCTTCACCATCGGCTTGTCGCCGACGGGCGTCGTCGTGCGGCTCTTGCCGAAAAATTCGGTGCACCCGTCGGACTCGGGGTAGTCAAGGTCGATCATCTCGACGCCGGTCTTCTTCTCGGAGAACGCCTTCAGGATGAAGTCGCTCTGCCGCGGCACCCAGTGCAGGCCCTGCGCCTCGAACAGATACTTCGGCGGCGTCATCCGCGGGTCCTTCGGCTTGCGGAAGTAGCTCGTGTAGCCGAGCTCGTGCTGAATGTCCTCGAGCTCAACGTCGTCCTCCAGCACAAACTTGTCTACCGGCGGCGCGCTGTAGCATCGGTTGTACGCCATTGTTTAAGGGGTTTATTTTTTTTTAAATATCCAAGACAAAAATAAACGGACAGGAATTTTTGTTTATTGCGCCGGCGTTACGGCAGCGTAAACAGAGGACCACTGCCATCCTGCAGTGCTGGAAGCTGCGCAGCGGCGTCCCGGCGCGGCCGCGGCCGCGCGGCAAAACGGACAAATAAAAATTTTAATCACCTGCAGAATTTACTGGTCGGCGGATTTCTAAAGGGGAATAGGGCGCGGGGCGGCGCCGCGGGTGGTGGACGCGGTGCCCCAATCAGCACAAGCGGCATAGGGGTTCGCAGCTCCTATGCGATAGCCTGGGCTCCGAGAGATCTGCATCAGTAAAATTTTGCTAAAATTCGGTTGCGCGCCAACGCCGTTTAAGCATAGCAATCGCCAGACAATAAGCCACGAAATAAGCGACGTGGCAAATTAAATGCCCGTGATTTTATATCACGCTACTCGCAGGCAGATTTCTGCAGAGTTTGTAGAGAAACTCGTAATGGTACAGAAGCCCGAGCAAAAATCTCTTCGTCAAAGCCGCAGCGTAGCCGGATCGGCCGAGCAAAAGTGATCATTTAGCCGTGCCAATAACGACGAGCAGATAGAGAAGCCTGGCCCAGGGGATAGGCCGCCCGCAGCTAAATAGCGTGCGCAGAGAGCTTAACTGGCAAGGCCGTGGCCCCGCTTTGAATTAATGATTTATAAGTGGCCGGCCTACGCCGGCCCGAGAGTGCCCAAATATTCGGCAGCCCCAGCAGACAGCGGATGCGTGCCGGGCCGTCTGGCACCCGCTGTTTGTGAAAAGGGGAAAGCCCCAGACGAGGACCCAGCGCGTGGGCCCGCCGCAAAGTAAGTGGGGTGAAAATTTGCCAAACAAATAAGCACGGCGGTGCAGCGCAGCGGAGGGAGCAGACACAGCGCCGAATAAAACCCAACAACAACACGCAACCGGCCTCCCGGGCCGGTAGAGCCGATTCGCAGAGCTCGGCGTTGCGATGGAGCAAAGAAGTGCTGGTTCGCGGAGTTTATTGCTAACGGCCGTTCACGAATGCAGAGCTCACAGTCCCCTCGGGCGGGGGAGCATGCTGAGCTCTGGCTTGCAGAGCACTACGCCTGCGTACTTATCGTAGAACTTGTCGACCGCAATCTCGTAGCGAGAAAATGATCTGTTCATCTTAGGGGGTGCGGGCGCTGCGATTTTTATAGGCCGTGCCGTGTGTGGAACTGAAACAAAGCGGCAACCAGGGGCACAAACAGCCGGCCACTAAGCGCAGTAGCAGTACAAGTCTGCATTAATCAGAGCAACTCAGATAGTGTATTTGGTACAAAGTGGCACAGACGGTGTGTATGATACGGTAGCTGCATTGAGCTGCTAGCTTGGCCATTTATCCCATAGTGAGTAGAGACAGAACAGGATTCAGTTTCTCATATACCAAGTCATATTTCATTTTTTATTGTTATCTCCACGCAGCCTGGCGAATTAAACAGCACCACCGAAAGCATCAGCCCATATTGCCCGTGCCCGGCACCTCTGCTGTGCAGCCCTGGAGCCGTCGCCAGAATTTGCCGTGTGAAAAATTTACCAAATTTTGCGAAAATTTTGGGCCCACTGATGAACGTAGCAGAGAACAAGCGGAAACCTATTCCCGGCTCCAGAGACATCATCCTGCAGATCCGCAGCCTGTCGAACTCCATCCAGGCGCTCGACACCGAGATCAAGGACAGCTACGACCTGATGGGCAAGGCCAACAGACAGGCCCGGGAGAACTCCAAGATGGGCGAGGTCAGCGCGTCGCTGCGTGTTGCCAACGACGAGCTGAAGGGGCTGCGCAACGAGAAGCACGCGCTGCTCGCTGATATGAACGATGCCAAGAACCAGCTGATCGTGCTCAGGGAGACGACCACGAAGGACAAGACCAACGTGAGCTACCGCAACCCCGAGGACATCGACAAGAAGATCGAGGAGCTGAACATGCGCCTCATCACCGAGACCATCATGCCCAAGGAGGAGAAGCAGATCGCCGCCGACCTGCTCAACCTGCGCTCCATGAAGTGTAAGCTCGGCGACATCGAGGACAGCTTCACCAAGATCAAGAGACTCGAGGCTTCGCTGCGCGAGGTGCGCGATAAGCTCACCGAGATCTCCAAGATTATCGCCGAGAAGACCACGGCCCGCGACCAGATCAAGGCCGAGCTCGATGCGATCGCCGACGTCGAGAAGGCCAAGTCCCCCGCCGTTGCGCAGTACGAGACCAAGATTGCCGCGCTCAAGCAGCAGAAGCAGGATCTCCTCGACAAGAAGACGAACAAGAAGAAGGAGATCGAGACGCTCGAGGCCGAGTGGGCCAAGTTCGAGGTCGTCCTCAACGAGCAGCAGGATCTCGAGGACAAGAAGTACAAGATCAAGAAGAGAATCGGCGAGCTGCGCGACAAGAAGGACCTGATGCTCAACGAGGTCCACTCCTTCAACCCCAAGATCTTCGACACGCTCCACTACACCGTCTCCCAGCTGAAGAAGTCCGCGGTCTTCTCGATCGACATCAGCCTCGTCGACCAGCTCATGAAGCACGGCGTGAAGGTCCCGTCCAACGCCAGCGAGCTCGACGAGGTGCTTGCGCAGCTGGACGACAAGAAGTCCAACTCAGCCTCCGTGTTCAAGAACAGGTCCGACTCCGTCGGCAAGGACATCGCCGAGCTGAACGCGGCCATCGAGGCCGAGTCTGCGAAGCTTGCTGAGCTGCCGCCCACTGACTACGACATACTGAAAAAGGGCGGAAGGATTAGAACCCCAAGGGAATAAAGTTTAAGTTTTAGAGGTTTTGGCGGGCGCCTGCCGCGTATTCTATTGTTTAGATTGACAAAGGATAACGGTGGCTTTCTTACGGCGTGGCAAAATTTTTATACAGCACTCCAAAATCATATGAGCTGTTGCTCTGAGGGTGCACTAATACTTGGGGATGGGGGAACGGCTTTCCAGCTATACCATGGATACTATTCGAATGAGTTCTAATGAGAGAGACGGCGCCAGCGGCATAGATCTGGCCAACCCCTTTACCAGTTTACCGTTTGTCGGGGAAAATTCTCATACCCATGCTGAGCGTAGTGGGCAGTGCAGTTGCCGCTCTGTCCTATTTTATGTGCTATGCATCGGCTTTGGGGCGATCCGCGCTCTTATACTGCAATATAAAGCAAACAGCAGAGAGCTGGTTCAACGTCGAATATGACTTCACCAGTTACGAGCTGGTCGAAATCAGAGCTCGGATCATGCATTTTATCAAAGGCCGGATAACAAAGAAGCTGATAACCAGTGATGAAACGGCAAAATGCTTCCAGCACATGATGCCGAGAATTATCGCCGATGTGGAGTATGCGCGGTCTTGTTTTCTCGCTGGCTTGGCGAGCAGCCCGAAACTTTATACGAGATTTGTGGAGTACATCCGTGCACAAGATCCCAAGGCGCAGCTAGCCTTACATAAGTTTATCTGCCGGAAGCCGGCGGTCCCGCAGCAGGCGGACGCAGATGGGCCAGCGGTCCCGCAGCAGTTGGATGCGGACGAGTTAGAAGTGCTGCAGCAGTTGGATGCGGACGAGTTAGAGGTGCCGCAGCAGGCGGCCCCTGAACTGGTGCGAAACAAAAGCTTCAAAGAGTTCATGGACGACGTTGCCAAAACACCGGCCATTCTTTCCGATACGGAATATGGCTATTATATCGGGGACGATGAGCGCTCTAAGTTCAATCTAGTCGCGCTGATAATCGCTCGTGCAGATTGGAAAGCTAAAGCAATCGAGAGAGAGCTCAACAAAGTCATAGACACACTCGGGCCTGGTAAGGACTCCAGAAATTATTATTTGGGCTTAACCATAGATATCGTAAAAATACTGTACAAGATGGAGTATCTGAACGAAGACGCCCGCTGTGCCGCGATCTTTTCGAAACTGTTTGAGTCCGCCCGTGGACACGACGCACTGAAGAATCCTAAGTTGTACGAACTCATGAGTTTCGACGATAGAACCGCGGGGTATCTGCTCGACGAACTGCTGAAGCTGTGGAGCGCCGGTGGCTTCCAATGGGACATCAATGCGATGCGGAGGAGCCAGGTTACCGAGGCGGCGTTCTCAGAATTCTGCTTCAGACTTCGGAGTTTTCTTGCTAGAAATCCTTTGCGCGTGCTATCTCTAATACTCGAGACGATTCACCTTCGCCAGCCGGAAAAGACCAAAGAGCTGGATCTAGCAATCTGGCCTGCTTTAAATGAAGAATACAAGAAATTGCACCCGAAGTTTGTGTATTCACACTACTATCTCTGCCACAAGGCGCAGCTTTTCATCCTTGAATCTGATTTACAGCGTTACTTCGACGTTCTGGATAATGTAAACTTGGTATGGCTGTCGAAGTATTCCAGCAAAGAAACAGACCCTTCCGTAGCCATGAGTATTGAAGATTTCCTGCGCTGTATGTCGCGTGAGCGGCAGGCGAAGCTTTACCAGTGGGTGCGAGACTACATAGATGAGCACAAAGTTGTTCATCGCGCGCACTCATTTTACGACTTAGTGAAAAAAATTCGCGATGCGCTCGCGGGGTTTTCCTATCTTTCTGTTGATGAGCCGGCACACAAAAAAAGTAAAAATTAAAGTAAATTAAGCTAAGGGTATTACGATGCTGCTAGATTCAGGTCACAGTTACTTACCGCAGCATGTATCTGCGGTATAGTATCAGATCCCTTTCACACTTGTGCAGATACTCGATCCAGGAGTGCATCATGGCGTATCGATACGCGCAGCCGCGATGCATCCATGAGTTACTCCTTTTAATACTTGTCCACCAATAAAATATTTACACCCATGCTGGGGCTGGCGGGCATTACAGTTGCATGTTTGTCGCATTTCGTCCGCTGCACGCCGGCTGCGACGTCCTCGCCGGGCGTCGATAGCGAAGCAACGCAAACGGTGGAGCGGTGGTTCAGCGTCGAATACGAATTCACTGGTTACGAGCTGGCTGAAATCAAAGAACGGATCTGGGAATTCTTCAACTGTAAAAAATTGAAGACGCTGATTAGTGGTGATGAGCTGGCACAATACTGCCGGGACTTGGAGCAAGTCAGCTTTTCAGATGTGTGCAATGCTCGCCGCTGCGTCCTCGCCATCATGGCTCGGCATCCGCGGCTTTACACAGTGCTGCTACCGCATTTCGGTAATGATCCGACGGCGCTGATCGCTCTGCACAAATTTTTTGCCAAGGAGTTAGACGATCCGCAGCATCGCAGCACGCAGCTGACGCCCACCGCAGAGCTTGACACTTTCATGCGCAGCGTCGAGCGAATTCCCGCAGAGCTCTCTGAAAGGAGCTATCTTATCTGCAGCCAGTATGAAGAGCGCTCTAAACTTAACCTGATCACACTTGCCGTGGCCAAAGCGAAATGGGAAGCTAAAAATATCAAACTGGGGCTTCAAAAGTTCTTTACTTGGTTCCTCAAACCCAGCTCTACGATCGAGCGTCGCAGACAAATGATCGTGATGTTCGTAAACTTTCTGCACGAGCTGGGCTACCAGGATATCAAGGTCCTCTGCACGGATAGTTTTTCGGAGCTCCTGCTCAATGATTATAGACGCAACATGCCGGCGGGTCTGTACGATGCGGCCGGGGCTCCCTACAACCTGGTTGGGCATCCGCACGCCGAACTAAGGGAGAGTAGCTTTGAGCTGATTAATGCCAGCATCTTCAGGATCATAACCCCGGAATGCCCTTTAGCGGAGCTCCTCCTCGGCGTTCTGCTGGATTTGTGGGGCACCGGTGAAATCGAGTGGGCCAGCAAGAAAGCGCTGTCAGAGTTCTGCTACAAGCATCGGCGAATGCTCTTTAAAGAGCCGGCGCGTGTGGTATCGCTACTGCTGGGCGAATACGATTATGGCCAGCCAGGCCGTGCAGAGGAATTGAGTCCGTCTTCACTGCCCGTCATAACTGAGGAATTCAACAGGATGGAACCGAGTTTCGCATATTTGCTCTACTATTTCAGCCGCAGACTGGGGCTCTTCGACATCCCCGGCTCTTCGCAGCGCTTCTTCAACATTCTAGACGACGAGCACGTTTTCTGGCTGATGGAATACTTGAGCATGGAAGCAGATCCTGCAGTAAGTCTCAGTATTGACGATTTCCTGCGCAGTATGGCTCCTGAGCGCCAAAGGAAACTTCATCAGTGGGCAGGACAGTACTTAACGGACCATAGTAGTGATTTTGATCCCTCGTACAGCAACCATTCACTTTACAATTCGGTGAAGCTTTTCCGCGATATGCTTTCGTTCTACTCACCGCATCGGTGAGCCGGCGCCAAGAGAAATAAAATTAAATTTAGCCTTAGAATAAGTTTACTTAAATACCAGTTTATTACCAGCACATGTAGTTCAAAAGCACTGTCCATAATGGGGTGTGTATCATCATCCTCCAATTCGTTTACAAGCCTTCATGTGATTGTGCATGCATGGGAGTGCTATTTACAGCAACTGTATGCCAGACGTCTCTTGCACGGTCCTTACCGCTGCTAAAATCTTTGTACGGACTCATCGTTTGTCGTATCGATCTTGTTGCGAGAGGATGAACCGTCTTTCCGGCTCAGCTGCAAAACCTGAGGCATGCGAGCACACACAGGCTGAGCGTCTCGATGAAAAATAGGAGCAGGACCGTCTTCTGTACTATTGCATGCATCGCGAACCCGATGGACCTTGCCTTGCTCATGCAGCTGATCTGGTGCTGGCACCCGTGGCTGCTGCGGTCGAGCGTGGTCTCGAGCCCGCAGCACTCGAGGTGGTCCTCCACGACGCTCTTCTGGGTGTCGGAGAAGGACATCCAGTTCCTGTTCAGCCAGTCCTTGTTCCCGACCAGCAGCCTGTTGCTGTTGAACGAAAGAAGCAGCTGCAGGTTGAGAAGCGCGGCCATCGTGAGCACGAAGAAGAACAGCCGCGTCTTCCGCTTCGACGCGAGGCACGTGTAGCCGATGAGCCCGTTGATCAGCCCGAACGACGCGAGCGCGAGCAGCGGCACGACGGCGCGCAGCGGAATGAGCAGGAAGCCCTTCAGGCGGCTGTAGATCGTGCCCACGAAGATGCCGGTGAAGAGGCCCGACAGGCCAATGACGGTCTGCAGCAGAATGAACACGACCTTAAGGCCGATTTTGATCTGCTTCTCGCAAATCATTGTTTACAATTCTGCCGCCGTTGAAATGCCTTGTTTCACGGATGTTTTAGATCGGGCGTACAGCGACATGTAGGTGGTTGCGGCGTTCAACACGGCGGCTGCAATAAATCGGCAAGCAAATTGTTGAGTCAATTATCTACTTCAGATGCGTTGCACGCAAAAGGCTAAATGCGAATAATTTACTAAGCATGTGGCGCCTGCAGACTGCCATTTATTAAAGGCTAGATGGCCTTGCGGAAAAGATAAGCTGCGCGCGGCGAAATACCCTCGTAGTAGTCCTCGACGGTGGAGAGCAGCGCGTATCCCCGCCCGGTATAGAACCCCTTGGCATTCACGTTGTTCACCTGCACATGGAGAAGAACCTCCGTGACCCTGTAGCTGTGCTTCACGAGCTGCTCCAGCTGCTGCA
>JALRLY010000239.1:0-40313 GCA_023647555.1 Pancytospora philotis
TGCCTCATAGCCTCTTCTACGGTATCTTCTTCGTAGGCTCCCCTGGTAATAAAATGTGCAAGCAGGCTAGGGCTTTGTTCTCGGGCGTAATGTAGAAATTTGCCTTTGCGCGCTCCAGAACGTTTGTAACTACCTAGACTTATCCGGTTCTCTACGTAAAGCCGCTGCAAATATATAGTTTCTTGAGGAGTAAAAAACTCCTCACTTGTAGAACACTCTCGCAAACCATCGCGCTGCGAACAACCACTGTCTGCGGCCGCGCCCACATCGTCTCCAGGCCGACCGTGCACAAGCATCACCAACGTATGACAGATCCCCAGCAACATTGGGGGCTACAAAATTTTGCCTGATCAGCAAATTTTTCGCTGGTTTGCGTACCGACAGCATGAAGGCGCTCAAGCCAGTCTTCGAAGAACGCACGTTGCGTAAATATCAAGAATCTACAGAAGTATAGTACATAGCTTGAATCACGCTTTGAGCTGATCAGGGGGTATTCAGCTCAGCGGTATGACCCCTGACTCGCTTGATTAGTTTATCAACACCTCATCCCTGCGAATGCCCGGTATATTATTATAGCCGGGAAGGCAAAGAACCTGGGCATCAGTTAATGATTATAGATAGGTGTTTGCGCTGAGACATGCGTTTGAATAGTCGCAGTAGTGCTTTACAGATCTTCAAGCTCTGGAATCAGAACTAACACAAGAATATGCACTGCGGGAAAATTGTTTATTACGAATCAAGACAACAGTGAAATGAACAGCTCCATGAGCATCACCCATAACGGTTACCAGTCAGAGGAATCTGTTTCAGAAGAAGGAGGTTCCGTCGAGGAGGGAGGCGTCCAGTAACTATCGTATAATTCTCTCATGGGTTTTTCAAGCTGCTTGCGAATCTCAAGCACCAGGCCCGATTCCGTGTCTATGTTATCAAGGTCGTACCGAATGGCCCACTCGCCCGCTTGCTCGTAAAGCACACCCGATTTTTTCCTCATGTAAATAAAACAGTCCCGCGTAAAGAGCTTATGCAGTAAGTCGAATACAGCCTGCTTCTCATCATCACTGATTTTGAGATGCGTGGTCAAACTAATAAGATGCTTCATAGCCCCTTCTAAGGTATCTTTTTTGTAGGCCGACTCGGTAATAAGGTGTGCAAGAAGCCTAGGGCTCTGCTTCTGAGCGTTACGCAGGCTTTTGCACTTGCGTTCTCCAGAACGCCTATAGCCGCCTGTGATTAGCCGATTTTCTACGTGAAGCCGCTGCACATACTTGATCTCTTGGGTGGTAAAAAATTCCTCAGGTATGGAACTCTCTGGCCCATCATCAAGTTGCGAGCCGCTATTCTCTGCAACTATGCTCACATCGTTCCTAGGATCGCCGTACACGAGGGCAGCCAAGAAATGTAAGAACGTTTGGCACATTCAGGGCTGCGAAAATTCATCTTAGCTGCAAAATTTTCACGACCTCACACAGATCCAACGTGATACCTGATCCAGCATTCGTGATACGTATCATTGAAAGCTGCATAGAGACATGTTACGGTAGTTACTACTCATCCTAGGTTAACCGGAGGGTGTTTAGCCTGGAGGTTTAGAGCTGACTCGTTGAGGCTCAACCGATACACCTAAGCACTTCATTTTGATAGATGCTTACGCTTTAGTCGTTTGTCGAGGCAGAGTATCAGTTCATAATGGTGGGCGTGTAGCCGCGCCTTAAACGAGCTGGATAGTCGCATTGACGCTCCGCATTCTTCAAGAGGCAATCTTCATTACTCTCACCAACATCAAAACGAGAAGATAAAACCCCATAGCACATTAAAAATAAAAGTAAAAGCATTTACTTCATTAAGCTGACCATGTGGCTCGTCAGCTAGAGGATGCTACGTCAGGAATCAAAAGACGGGGCGCCGAATTTTCGGGCAAGTAACTCTCAACGCGACCATCTAGCTCTTTACGGATCTCAGATAACAGGTCCAAATGCGTATTCACTATTCCACTGAGTTTAGACTTGACAGTATTGAGTTCTGCTGACTTGTGCACGACGGGATCCGCTGTCATGAAGCCGATGCATTCATCTGAAAATAGCTTCGCAAGCAGAACAAATACATCGGGCCTTTCGCTCTCCTTAACATTGTGATTGGTAGCCAACCACGCCAGATATTCCATTGCAACCGCGTAGCGTTCTTTTTTAAGAGCTGTCGCAACAATGCAGTGGGCCTGCAGGTTGGCGCCTAAATCCTTAGCACGGACTAATAATACGCGCCTTGGCGTATTGAGCACAAGCGATACAGTGCCTATGTACAACCACTCCAACAGCACAACTTCCCGAGGGCTGAGCCATCCATCAGCTACAAGCTGCACAGGCGCGGTGGCGCACTGCGGGTTGACGCTCTCTGCAGGCATGTCAGCAACGTCTCCGGGGCGACCGTGCACGAAAGTCGCCAGTAGATAAAAAAACGCTAGCAACATTCAGGGCGCAAAAATTTGCTCGATCAGCAGAATTTTCGTAGAGCTTGCGGAGTGACCGCAACAAGACTGCCAAGCCGGCCGTCAATACGCGCCCTGCACGAACACCAGCAATATATCAATACGCACATATTGATTATCTTATGTTGTAGAAGGACCTAGGAATAGTTAGCCCCGCAGCATGAATCGTAATCAACAACAAATCTAGGTGGGGTATAATCTCAGCGAATGCCCGAATGTTCGTTATATTTGTAATAGGAGACAGAATGAGCTTCAGCTAGCAACCGTGCTTGTGAATCGTGCCAAACATAATTTGAAAATACAGTAATAGCACTCAGACTAACGCGGCAGACTCAGAATAAACGCTGAAAACTGCACGCATATACAGAAGATCGATAACACGTTAAAAACGTAGCGTAGTAGTTTACTTCATAAAAACTACCCATAATGCTTACTCGTCGGAAGATGCAGGAAGAGCTGGAGAGGGAGGCGTCCAATAACTATCCAACAATTCATCAATGGGGCGCACCAGCTCTCGACGAATGTCGCGGACGCGGTCCGAATCAGTGTCCACCTTATAAATTTTGATCAAACGAGTATAATCACGGTGAGCTGGATTGCCTACATCGAAATCTGCACTTAGGACGTCGATACAGTCAGGCGTAAGAAGTTTGCCAATCAAGGCGAATACAGCTGGCCTATCCTCAGCGAAATCAATAATAGCAGTTAAACTGATGAGATATTTCATCGTATCTTCCAAAGAATCTCCTCTGAGAACTCTGTCAATAATAGTATGTGCGAGCATATTCGGGTTTTTCTTTTGAGCTAAAGCCAGAGCGGAAAGCTTGAAATTACGCTCGCTGCCGAAATTACCGGTAGTACTACGAATCATGGTCAGCGTATCCTTTACACAAAGCCATTGCAGAAGCTCAATCTCTTTCGATGTAAAAAACCCCTCAGCTGCGGGTCTCGACTGTACAGCATCACACTGCAAGCTGCTATTCTCTACAACCATGTCCACATCGTCCCCAGGACGACCATGCACAAACGATACAATTAGAGGACACAAACCTAGCAACATTGAGGGCAGCAAAATTTTGCCGTGTCAGCAAAATTTCCGCCATCACGCAGCGACTGCGACTAAACTCTCACCCGGCTTTCGAAACACGTATTGCACAAAGTGCTAGCTTTAGCAGATGAACTAATGGTGTTTACTCTATATCCCTGATTCTAATACCATTTGTTGCTCCCCTTGTATAAGTAGCTTCACTGCTGTTTTACATGATACAGTATGTTGCGCGTGTCTAGGTCTTGCTCTCTCCTCGGGCTCAATCTATTACTATCAAAGCTAAATAAACTCCTACAGATCGCGGCCCGTGAACTCGTATGTTGACCCAGATAAAAAATCAATATCCATTTCTGGCACAATTAATCAAGGTATGATATTACACATTATCCTGATAACATCAAAGATACGGGGTGTAGATTATCCTTGTCGTGAGCTAGCTTGGAGGTGTTTCTCCCAGCGATGGGAACTGTCGCTCTAGAGAGTTTTGTTCAGATGCCTTAACAATCTACTTCAATAAGCACCCGATGCCAAATTTTAAGAACCTGGGCTTCAGCTAACAACTGTGGGTACGAGCCCTACCGAACATAATTTAACAACGCTGCGGTTATAGCGCTCGGTCATACGCGACAAACTCAGAATAAAGACAGAAAACAGCATGCATATACAGAAGATCGATAACACGTTAAAAATATAGCATAGTAGTTTACTCTATAAAAATTACCCGTAATACTCATAAATCAGAAGATGCAGAAAGAATTGGAGGAAGAGGCGTCCAATAACGATCCAACAATTCATCAATGGGGCGCCCTAGCTCTTGATGGATGTCACAGACTCGGCCAGAATCCAGATCCGCTTCGAACAAATTGGCGTACTTCCCCTTGTCTCCCACTTTATGCCGATAATGGGGATCTACTCGAGCAAACTCGATACAGGCGCGCGTAAAAAGCTTTCGGAGAATATTGACCGCAGCGGGCCGATCATTAATATTTAAAGCGGCAGCCAAACTAACTAAATACTTCATCGATTCTTCTAAAGAATTCTGCTGGTAAGCTATCCCAATTATAATTACTGCACACCTCCTAGAACCCCACTTTTTAGCAAAGCCTAAAGCTGTGCGTTCTGTCATTTCATCATCTTGGTGCATGCAGTGCCTTGCGCATATCCTTTCCAAGAGCTCAACCTCGTCGAGAGTAAAAAATTCCTTAGTTGTAGAATTTTCCTGCACAGCCCCGCGCTGCAAACTGGTATACGCTGTTTCCATGTCCACATCGTCCCCAGGCCGAGCCTGCACAAGCATCGCGAGCGCATGGCAAAAGCCTAGCAACATCAGGGCAGCAAAATTCTGCTTAATCAGCAAATTTTGCGCGAGCCCTGCGCGTGATTGCTTGAAGCTGTCAAATCGGCCCCAAAGACGCACATCAGATGAAGGTCAAAAATAAATAGAGCAAAATCTTAAGCTGTTGCAGATTTTGAGTCTGCTGCTAGAGTAAGCCATTGATCGTCCTTGCTTGAATGGTACTGCGGCATACAAACAGCTCTGTAGGTGGTTCACATCAAATTGGAAATAAATGCGTAAAACTGAAGCATTATGACGAGCATTTTAGTCTGCCTTTTCCAATTCCTTCACTTGACGATAGCTGCACGTTGTGGTCCTTGCCGCATTTCGAAGCGCCTCATTTATGCCGCATGCATAAGAAAATGCTTCCTTGCACGCAGGCCAAACACCATTCAGCCAAAGCGTCCCAGCATACAAAAATTTTCGTGCTGGCGTGCGTCCTCCTGCGATGCTCATCAACATAGTGCTCGACCTCGATCCGGCAGCATGGAGCTCGCAGGACAGCGACGCGTTCAATGCGCTGAATATCTACGTCCGCGCGGCGACGCTGTGCTCGCCGGGCACCACGGTCAGAATCATAAACTCGTGCCGTGTCATCTGGGACTCGGCGGCGCACGGGGCTGCCACGGCGCAGAACAGCCTGGGCAGCGTGCACGATCGCATCTACAACCACCTTCAGCCCGTGGTGGACTTCGTGAAGCGTAGCGACGGCAGCAGCCTCACAATTGGGCCGAATGACATCGGCTACGCGCTGATGCAGAAGCCGACGTCTGTCTTCGTGTACTCGCTGTCGCCCGAGGCGCCGTCGGCGTACCTCCGCTACGCCAAGTGCCTGTTTGCCGCCCAGGAGCTCGGGATCAGGATCGACGCATACTGCCCCGAGAGCAGCATCTCCGTCAGAATGTGCAGCCGCGGGACCGGCGGACTCTGCCTGCAGAGCGGCCGCCGGGAGGAGCTACTCCGGCTGCTCGGCCACATCAGGCCTGGCATCGAGGTATTCAGGGCGCAGTGCTCCTGCTGCTCCAGGGAGGTGCGGATCGCCCAGATCTGTCCGATATGCCTCGCCATATACTGCAAGTTCGTGCCTGTCTGCAGGCAGTGCAAGACCAAGTTCATCTTTTAGTGTCCTAGTATTGTATGCTGCTGCTCAGATGCTTTGTATCTCACCAAAAGCATATAAAAGCGCGCTTCTAATACAGAGCTTAATGAGGACGAGTAAATAGGCACGAATAGGCGATACCAATGGACGTGCGACAGGATTGCCGCGGTTAGAGTAAAAAGAGTGTGATTACCCTGCAATAAATTATCTTTGAGATGCACGTGTATTTTGCATAGCTGTTTCGGCTTTGTTGATGATCTTTCTGTTAGCAGCAGTCCCGTACCTGCCGCTTTCAAAAACGCTTCGCCAAAAGCTCGACTGCCAAAATGCAACACCGAGTGAAACAGGTTTGTAAATAAAAAGGGCGGCGCCGTGCGGCCCATGAAGGTGGGCATCAACGGCTTCGGCAGGATCGGCAAGAACGTGTACAAGATCCTCGTGCAGAACAACATCGAGGTGCCGCTCGTGAACGACCCGGCGATGGACCTCAGCTACATGGAGTACCTGCTCAAGTACGACTCGGTGAACGGGCGCTTCGCCTGCGCGCTGGAGAACGACGCCGTGGTCTGCAACGGCATCCGCACGCGCCTGAGCCGCAAATACGACCAGGCGGACATCGACTGGGCCGGGCACGGCGTGGACTACGTTGTGGAGGCGTCCGGTGTGTTCACCACGGCGGAGGAGTGCGCCAAGCACAACTGCAAGCGCGTGATACTGACGGCGCCGAGCAAGGACATGCCCATGTACGTCTACGGCGTAAACCACACCAGCATCGGCAGCGAGAAGGTCATCAGCGCAGCGAGCTGCACCACGAACTGCCTGGCGCCCCTCGCCAAGCTGATCAACGACGCGTACGGCATCGAGGAGGCGATGATGTCCACGGTGCACTCGGTCACGGCTTCGCAGCGCGTCACAGATGCGAAGGGGGCGAAGTGGCGCAGCGCGCGGAGTGCCGACAACATCATCCCCGCGAGCACCGGCGCGGCCGACGCGGTCGTGAAGGTTCTGCCCGAGCTCGCCGGGAAGCTCGGCGCGATGGCGTTCCGCGTGCCTGTGCTGAACGTCTCTGTCGTGGACTTCGTGGTGAAGCTCAAAAAGGCCACGAGTCTGGACGCGATCAAGGCGCTTATCAAGGAGCACAGCATGGACGGCGTGCTCGGCTGGACCGAGGACGCGGTGGTCAGTGCTGACCTGATCAACGACCGCCGCAGCTCGATCGTCGACATGAGCGCCTCGATGGAGCTGAACAGCACGTTCTTTAAGCTCATCAGCTGGTACGACAACGAGTACGGCTACTCGTGCCGCGTCTGCGATCTTCTTAAGTACATCGATAACATAAAGTAGGTTAAGATTGTGTAATTTAAAGTCGCTGCGCCGCTGATGCGGCAAATAAGATGTTTGCTAACAGTCTACTGCACAATTTTTGAAGCCTCAGCTCCGGCGCTAAAATTGCTGCTGCAAATCGCTGCGGATGTACCGGCCACAGCAGATTAAAAATTTTGACGGATCCCCAAATGGAGCAGCTGCTGAGCTTTCTCGACGCCAATCTGAACCAGAGCGGCCCGGCAGAGCGCTCTAAGAAGTACCGATGCGGCGTGGTGCGGACCGATCTGATCGACTCGCTGGACTCGGCCGCCGCCGATCTGCTCACGCTGGCGCGCATCGCGTATGTGAAGAACTTGGCGCTGGTCGAGCCGCAGCCGTTCGAAGTGCCCGCTGGGCCCAGCCCGGCCGAGCGTGCGCTGATGTACCTGTCATTCCGGGACTACGCGAGCGCCTACAGGGCGCTTGGGCTGCCGCTCGTGTGCGAGGTCGTGGGCGCGGAGGCGACGGGGCACACCGGCGCCGCAAGCAGCACGCTCGTGCTGCGCCTGAGCAATACAGAATCGTCGGAGCTGAGCCCGTTCGCGTACGGCACCCTCGCCTTCAACACCTTCCAAATCACGCCGCTCAGCTACTTGGAGCTGCTGTTCCTGTACATCAAAATCAACGAGCTGCAGCAGACGACGGACCACTGCGAGCTTTCGGAGTTCCACATCCCCGCCTACATCAACCGAGCGCTCCACGGCACCGACGATCTCGACGACGCGCTCCGCCTGGCGCTGCTGATGAAGCACACCGAGGCCACGAACGAGGTGTGCAAGCTGGAGGCCGCCGGCGAGGGCCGCTTCTGCATCTCCGAGGAGCTCTTCTCCTACCCCATCACCTTCAGGTCCGACGTCCGCATCCAGACCGGGCTCTCCCTCATGGCCTGCTACGACTACGGCGCGGCGCTCGCGATTCTGCAGGACTACCCGCTGTACGAGCAGCGGATCAAGTGCATGATCGCGCAGCGCGACACGGAGGGCGCCGTCGCGGAGATAGAGGCGTACATCGCCACCTTCGGCAGCCCCAGCGAGCGCGAGGAGCAGATCGCCCTCTCCAACCTGTACATAAAGCTGGCGCACCTCCGCCAGAACCCGGAGTACTTCGATGTCGCCGCGTCGCTCTTCCGGAGCGCGAAGCCGCACCAGCTCAAGGGGCTGTGGCACTACAACAGGAAGGAGCACGCCGCGGCCAAGGCGGCCTTCCAGGAGGCGCTGCGGATCACGCCGTGCAGCGAGGAGATCCGCTTCTCGTACGGCTGCACGCTCGTCGAGCTCGACGAGGCCGCCGAGGCGCTGAAGGTCTTCCGCCTCCTCAACGCCGAGAACCCGACGAACGAGAACATCTCCAAGAACCTGTCGTACTGCTACTACCGACTCAAGGACATAGAGAGCACCCTGGGCACGCTCAGGTCCGTCGCGCTGCACGACCAGGGCGCGATGAAGCAGTTCCTGTACCTGTCGATCAACAGCGGGCGGACCGACAACATCCGCTGGGCGCTGCAGCGGATATCCGACGCGGATGCGACGAAAAACGCCACGCGGTATCTGCTGGAGAACGGGATGTTCGAGGCCGCGGACCTGCGCAGCGTTCTGGCGTCCAACCAGTACGTGGATGCCGACGCGATCGACGCTCTGCTTGCCTGCGCCCCGTAAAGGGATAAAATATTAAATTACTGGACAGACGCCGTCAATTTTTCGGCTTAAGCGCGCCGCTTTGCCAGTCCTGAGAGTCTAGAAGCGCCCAGAAGCTCAAAGTTTCCGCGCCATTTGCCATTGTTAGTGCAAAATTTACCCCACAAATTTTTAGTGGGGGATAAGAAAGATTTTTCCCGTCGGCGCACTCATGGATGCTGTGGAGCTCGGAGTGTCGAGCATTCTCGACAAGGAAGACGTGCACCGGGCGGTGAGCCTCATTGTCGACGGGGTCAGGGCCTTCAACGACTCCCACCTGCTCCGGTACTCCAAGATCAAAAGCGTGTCGAGCCGGCACAGCAAGTTCGTCACGATGCGCTGCGATGGCCGGCTGGTGGGTTTTCTGATGTACCGCGTCGAGAAGCAGCTGTGTCTGATCTACGAGATACACGTGGATGCGGACTACCGCTCCCGCGGGCTCGGCAAGCGGCTGATCGAGCATCTGTGCGGCATCATGCGGAACCGCCTCCTCGTGCTCTTTGTGCACACGCGCAACAGCCGTGCGATGAAGTTCTACAAGGCTAACGGCTTCGTGCGCGACAAGCAGTACGTGTCGGCGATGTACCACCGCATGGTGCGCTTCAACTGATCGCTGGTGTCCCCTTATATGATAAATAATTACAATGCTAACAGCTTTTTGTATGCTAAAGCTCTTCAGTAGCATGATGTCGCATTTCTCATTGATTCGGAGCCTAAATGGCCCATGGAGGTGGTAAATAATGTAATAACAATGCCAATTTACTTAGAGAACATCGCGCGCGGAGGCAGAGCCGTCGGCCTTGGTACCGTGGACGGTCGTGTCCAGCTTGGCGTCGTTGACCTCCTCGCCAGACACGGTGGCAGCGTCGGAAGAGCTGTCAGTAACGGTCGGCTCCTCGGCGGCATCACGGCGCTTGAAGGCGTCCAGATCGAAGGCCGCGGCGCTCGACGCGTGCTCAGCGACGAAGGCAGCGAGCGTGTCGAAGGTGCGGACGTTGGCCGGCAGCTGGATGAGCTCCTCAGAGTCCTTCTTGATGAAGAACAGCACAGGGACGCCGGTGACCTTGGCCGGAGCGAACTCCTCGTTCTCCACGACGTTGAAAGCGCCCACGAAAATGTTCAGCTTCTTGTCCTGCAGCGTGCTGGCAAAGCGCATCAGCTCGGGCTGGAGCATCTTGCAGTAGTGGCAGTTCGGGGACATGACAGCGATGAGCCTGTCCATCGAAGTGTCCGCGATGATCTGCGGGACCGTGGCGGAGCCCACGACCTTCACAGGCCTCGTCTCATTGTCGACAGGGATCTCAGCGGTGAACGCGAGTCTCTCGACGTTCTCGCGCGCCAGCAGGTTGCGCAGCGTATCAACGATCGGCTTCCTGTTGATGTTCCTCACAATGTACTTGCCGTCCGCTCCCAGCGTGATGATCAGCGGGTAGTCGCTCTCCTGGATGTTCGCGAGCTTGACAAGCGCAGGCACCTCCTCGGGGTAGAAGAATAGGAACTTGCTGAAGGCCGAGAAGCCGCGGAGGGCGACGCCATAGGCGTCCTTCAGCGTCCGGTAGTTCTCGCGCTTGTCGATGACGTAGTGCAGCGGCTGCTCGAGCTCCTGGATGAACTTCACGTTGGAAGGCTTGATCCGGGTGAACGCGTCGACGGTCGTCGCGGCGTTGGTGGCAGCGAAGGCGCTGTACAGCGGTAGCGGCAGGACCGTCCGCTCGATGGCGTTGTAGGAGAAGACACCGGGGAACGGCGTGCCGAGGCTCTTGGCCAGCTCGGCGTCGGAGCTGATGAAGTGGCGCACGTGCACGTTCTCCTCGATGCCGCCCAGGCGCTTGATGTCCTCGGCGTTGTCGACGAACACAATCGCAAAGCTCGCGGCGCCGGTCCGCAGATTGGCGTTGGGATCGGCAGTCACGTCCTTGAGCGAGCTGCAAATGTCGAACATATCAGCAGGCGTCTCGTTCAGCTTCTCGGAGATGCCCAGGAGCATCGCGACCTCCTCCGCGTCCTTGGCGGGAACGCTTACCCCGTTGATGCGGACCGCGTAGGCGTCGCCGCTGAGCGACTCGTCGACCTTCGTCTCCACCTCCCTGTCGCAGGTCGTATGGAGGTTGGCCACCTGCGCGAGGCTCTCGTTGGAGTTCGCCACCAGCAGAACGTCCATCGCGCTCGCCGCGGCGCCTCCCAGCAGTGCTGTGAACAGAAGATGCATGGGTAATTTTTTTGTGTGCTTTTTATGAAAATGAATGACACATCAAAAACTAAACTTTGGAAATGACGACATTTTTATGTTCTCAGTGGTTGCAGTGGACAAGCGCGAGCGCCATGGGGCAGAAATGGCTAAGAGCACTGGATCGCGCCTACATATAATGCTGCTTTCCAAAGCACGGCGGCCTCTGTTTTCGACTCTGCGCAATAATGCTGAATAGATGACGTAAGCAGTAAATAATGAATTGGGCTGATTTATTTGTATTGCACGCCGCTGTCGTGGAGGGAGCTGTGTTCATAGCACGATAGCTGGGAGCCAGCGCGTATGAGCGCATCCGTCTGTACTATCGATCTACGGCACCGAGCGCGAAACAAATTCTTTTTTCATCGCGCATTTTTTCGAGCTCAGAGAGCGCAAAAATGAAAGTGGAGACTAGGATTTTGCAAAGTCCACTGCTTAGAGCGTGGCAGCGTACGCACAAAATGAAAGACACAGACTGAAAAATAAAAATAGTACACACCTATAGATTAGAGATGCAAAGATACCAGCGGTCTCTCGTTGCACAGTCGTTATACACCTAAACACACGTACCTGCTAGCACCCAGCCACTGTAAAATTTTTCGACTCGTTCGCAGCGCGGCGGGCTCATCCGAGGCATCGAACAGACAGACACATGGGCACGCACAGCGGATGGCTGCATCTGCAGCCCGGGAGAGAGACTTGTCTATTTACAAAAATTTTACTGAAAGCCCTTTAATGACGCAGCAAACCGGGCACGATTACGAAAGTAATGGCAAACACGGCCAGGAGAGCGTAAACACCGCCGATCTCGTGCGTAGGATGGCGACCGCGGTGAGGATCAACGGCCGCAGAGAAAGGAGCGAGGACGCAGACAGCCGATGCAGCGCGCAGGACGGCGCCGCGGCACGCACAGCCGATAAGCGCGGCAAAGCGGCAGCCAAACAGCGCCAGCGCGCGCACAGGCCCAGCGAGGACGAGCCCACGCGGGACGACGGCGCGGCCACGAAGAGCTTCCAGAACCCGGGGCTGAGCGCCGCCGATCTGCAGGACTTGAACGCGCTCCAGCAAAATTTTGGAGCGCTCGCGGCCGGTGGGAATAAGTTTAATCAGACCGGCGACATTTCGCTGTACAGGAACGTGCGGTGGGCCACGCTGGGGATCAAGCGGGACATTGTGTGCATCCTGGAGGAGATCGGCTTCGCGTACCCGTCGCCGGTGCAGATGCTCAGCATACCGCACGCGATCGGCGGGAAGGACCTGCTCGTGCGCGCCAAGAACGGGTCCGGCAAGTCCGCCGCCTTTATTCTGCCCGTGCTCAACCGGATCGACACCGCCAAGGGCCTGCAGGCTGTGATCGTCGTGCCTGGGCGCGAGCTCGTGCTGCAGGTGTCGAAGACGCTCATGGCGTTTGCGCGGAAGCTGGGCATCAAGAGCGCCCCGCTCGTGGGCGGCACGAATATGACCGAGGACATCATGCGGCTCAGCGCGGGCGTGCACATCGTGGTCGGCACGCCCGGCCGGCTGCTCGATCTGCTCAGCAGGAATCTGTGCAGCATCGAGAGTAGCGTGACGGTCGTCTTCGACGAGGCCGACAAGCTGCTCGACGCGGTCTTCTACAGCTCGGTGCACGACCTGCTCGAGTTCCTGCCCCGCAAGCGGCAGATGCTGCTCTACTCGGCCACGTTCCCGCAGTCGATCGAGGGCTTCGTGCGCCAGAACATGCAGGCGCCGCTCAAAATCAAGGTCTCGGAGCAGAGCCTGCCGAACATCAAGCAGTACTTCGTGAAGGTCAAGACCGAGACGAAGCTGGCGTGCGTCAAGTCGCTGCTCACCATGCTCACGTTCGACCAGTGCATCATATACTGCAACACCATCAACAATGTCAAGAATCTCGCGCAGAAGATCACGGAGATGGGAATGAGCGCGTTCTTCATCTACTCGACCATGGACCAGGACGAGCGCAACATCGTGTACCACAACTTCGCGAACGGCAACTGTAAAATACTCGTCAGCACGGACATCACGACGCGCGGGATCGACGCGCAGGCCGTCAACCTGGTTGTCAACTTCGACATGTCCATCTCCTCGGACAGCTACCTGCACCGCATTGGGCGTGCCGGGCGCTTCGGGACCGCCGGCTGCGCGGTCAGTCTGATCAAGGCCGACGACACCAACCTGCTGCACCAGTACGAGAACGCGCTCGGCGTGAGCATTCTGCCCATCTCGGACGCGTCCTTCAAGCAGTTCTGTAAAAAATAAAAGTGCGGCTTTCGGGCCGGCCTGCAGGCGGAGACGCCCGCGCCGGTGCGAACAGCCAAGGCGCGATTCTCAATAAATTTACTTCGCGCTGTTTTATTGCCGGTATTTTGCATGCTCACCGTGCTAGGGGTTCATGACCCGCTGGACCTGCTCTTTGATGGTGGCGGCGGCCTTCTGCGTGATAAAGATGGCGCTGTCGTCGATGTCCTCGATGATAAAGTTGTCGGCCTTGCTCAGCTTCACGATCACCTCGTGGATGCTCGGCTCGGTCTGCACCAGCGCGCCCTTGATGCACCGCACCATGGGCTCCGGAGAATAGGAATTTTTAGTGTAACAGAAGATGGCTTCCGCTGCGTCATTATTTATAGTATAGTATAGTTTATGACGCGCGTTGCAAAGTGCAACTAAAGCATATGGCTGCTTTCTTGCTCGATGTGTAAAGACCGGCCTCGCCGCTGCCCCTGCATGGGCGTAAAGGGGCTGTGGAAGCTGCTGTATCCGTTTGGCAAGAGCGCCAATCTGCGGGACAAGAGGCTCGCGGTGGACACGAGCATATGGATGTGCCAGCTCGGCGGCATACCCGACAACATCCTGCCCTACGCCATATCGAAGCGCATCCTCAAGCTGCTCTTCAACGGCATCACGCCGATCTTCGTGTTCGACGGCGAGGCGCCGCAGCTCAAGCGCGACACGCGGCGCATGCGGCGGGCGCGCAGGGGCAAGGCCGGAGTGTGGAAGCAGGAGTGCGCAGTGTGCGGCAAGGATGCATCAAAGTGCGAGCACAAGGGCCTGCTGACGCAGCAGAAGATCGAGGAGATGGACGCGAAGACGTTCGAGCGCATCCGCGCGCACGAGTACAACTGGGGCGAGTTCAGCGGCTCGTCGACCGAGGAGAGCAGCACGAGCCAGGAAGAAGGCTCTGATGCTGACAGCGCAGCGCCCGTTTCTATAATTGGTTCAAGGCGGACGCAGCAGCGGGGAGGGCGGCCGGTCAATCCGATCGCTGATCTGAAGGCGGGGCATCTCGCGGGGCTGTCGAGCGAGCAGAAGCTCGACAGGCTCATCGAGCTGCGCGGGATGCGGGGCCTGCCCATGCCGCTGGACCTGTCGAGTCCGGAGGCGCTGAGCCTCAGCCAGATCAGGAACGTGGGGAAGCGGAACATGGTGCGGGAGCTGATCGACGAGGTCAACGACACGGAGGTGAAGCGTGTACAGAGCGACTGGCGCTACCACATCAGATACGTGAAGGAGGAGCGGCGCGACAGCAGCGATGACTCCGACTCTGGCCATTCTGGCGCCAGTGAATCTACCACGGTGGACAGCGATGCGACAGACGTTCCTGCTCTTTGCAGCGATTCCACTAGCAAAGGTGCTGCAGCAAGCCGGGAGGAGCTTGAGCGCATGTACGGCCACCTCGCCAGTGCGCACACGGCCATCCCGCAGCTCGATAGCAGCGCATTCTACCAAACGAGCAAGTGGGAGGGCAATGCGATGGCACGGCGCCGCGAAACGGCTGGGAGTGCTGCCACGAATGCAGCAGAGCAGTCGTTTGCCCCGGCGGACGATGCATCGCACAGATACGGGCTGCTCGACTACAGCAAGTGCGGCCGGATCGACTCGGCAAACCGCGAGGGCCCCAATTCTGACGCGCCGACCGCTGGGTCGCAGGACGGCGCTGCGTACGGCATCCTCGAAAAGGCGAGCGGGAACGTCGATATCGTCAAGTCCACCATCATAGACGTGCTGAAGATATTCAAAATCTGCTACATCGACAGCCCGGAGGAGGCCGATGCGCAGTGTGCCAGCCTGTTCGACCAGCAGGTGGTGGATGGCGTGATCACCGAGGATAACGATCTGATCGTGCACGGCGCCAGCGTATTCAAGAACTTTTTCAAGAGGAACAAGCCCGTGATGGAGTACGACGCGCAGGAGGTGCTGGAGGGCCTCTCGCTGAGCAAGCGGGACCTGGTCAAGGCCAGCTTCATACTCGGCTCTGACTACGCGCCCGGAGTAGCTGGCATAGGCATCAAGAAGGTGCTCGCGAACTTGGCCATCGTCGATGACGCGGACATTGCCGCGCTCGAGCAGATCTACGAGCACGCGCACACGCACAAGATCGACGCGTTCGAGAACGGCGCGGTCGATCTCGCGCTGCTCAAGGCGTATTTCAAGAACAGGGGTGTGTCCAAGGACCACACCGACGAGGTCTACCACTACGCGCTCAAAATGCAAAATTAATCGGATTACTGTCTGCTTTATTTGTTGGCCACTTCAGCCGCTGCATGGGCAGCCCCGATGGGCAACCAGGAGAGCAAGGCGAAGCCCAACGATCTGGACATCAAGAAGTTCAGCCACTTCCCGGCGAACGACGTGCGGGACTGGTCCGCGCACTTCTCCGCGCACTACCCCGGCGGGTACATGACGCAGGAGGACCTCGAGGCGCTCTTCCGCGAGTTCTTCCCGTTCGGGAGCGTCAAAAACTTTTGCAGCAGCCTCTTCCAGACGATCAACATCGGCCAGACGCAGCAGCTCGACTTCAACGAGCTGCTCATCGCCTTCAGCATCCTGGTCAAGGGCTCGCCCTTCGAGAAAATCCGCTGGATCTTCCGCTTCTACGACCGCGACCGCGACGGCTTCATCAGCCGCGAGGAGATGGTCTGCGGCCTCGAGGACCTGCACGCCATGGTCAACGAGGCGGTGGACCACCGCAGCAACGCCAAGGTCATCGTGGACGAGATCTTTGCGAGCCTCGAGAACGAGAGCGGCTTCCTGACGTTCAACGACTTCGAGCGGCTCAGCGAGACGCGGCACCGCTGCTTCAGAAAGCTCTCGCTGTTCACGGACTAGCCGGATCATAGTAAATTAATTGTGTGCTCGCTTCGGGAGAGTCAACTGGTTTGTCATGTGCTGTTCAGCCAAGAGCGATTTTGTAAAGAAAGAACCGCCTGGGTCTGTCCAGTACTCAACTCATATACTTCGACCTAATTTAATCCATTTCCTATTCTTTGCACAGACATTCACTCTCTGCCGTACAGACTAGCGCGCTGCAGATCCTCGCCGGACAGCTGCGCTTGCATGTGGCTGAGCAGCTCGTCGATCTGGATCCGGTACACGCCCTCCAGCTGCGAGTTCTCGTTCACGAAGTCCTGTATCAGCTTGCACGCCTCCGCCGGCTCTATCGGCGTGTTTTGCTGGAGACACGCGTCCTCGTAGAAATCCATGCGCTGCGATTTTCGGCATTTGATATCGCAAAAATTGCCGGCGCGGCGACGCAGCAAATTTTTAGCGGGATCCCCGGCGGCTGTTATGAACACGCGCGTCATCGAGATCGCGAAGGAGTGGCAGGCAACGACTTCGCTCGAGACCATCAGCGGCGGGTGCGCGGAGCTGCAGACGCACTGCACGCAGAACGGGCTCACCGATGATGAGTGTCTTACCGTCAAGATCATGATCGTTGGCTTCTGCATGCGCGCCGAGCCGGCGCTGGCGAACCGTCTGCTTATAGAGTACGCGCACAGCGCCAGCCCGTTCAACCGCTACCTAATATTCAGAAAGATCGATCTGGCCGATCCTGCTGCCGTGGCCCTGTGCCGGAAGTACATCGCGGTCCCGGCCCACCGCTCGGTGATCTCGTCGCGCTTCAGACAGTTCCAGATATTCTGCGACGAGGCCCACGCCTACGACATCACTGCGCTCGAGAGGCATCTTGCCGCGACAGAACTACCCAGCTCGAGTGGCGAAGCACTGGACTGTGCCCACCGCCGCAGCCTCCTCCATCTGTTCGGCACGATCAACACCGACGAGTTCAAGATTACGCGGAAGTGCATCGCGCATCTGTCCAAGTACGATGTCACAGAGTATATTTCTGCGCTCACCGAAAATGGCTTCAGGAATCTGAAGGAGCTCAACGGCACGCGGCTCTACAACAGTGTAGTCCGCATGGCCACGCCGTTCCACCCCTCCGAGACGGTGCGCACCGAGTGTCTGCTGCGCACGCCGAGCATCGACGGCGTCCTGGAATTTTTGCGGTATAACCAGCGCATCGAGGACATCACCAACCAGACGCGCCTCATCGGGCATTTTACACATGTTTTGGGTAACGCTCTGGGCACCGGTGAGAGCCAGGCCGTCCATACGGTCGTGCGCGGCTTTGTGGATAGCTGTGTTGTCGATATGTGCGCAAGCCCCACTCTGTGCCGCAGGTTCCTGGGCGCACAGCTCCTGCGCGTATGCCTGGACGGTCTGCAGTGCGCCAGGGACTACGAGCAGCTCGTCGACCAGCTTGTGTACGACAAGTCGCACGAGGTGCGCCAGGCGGTGGCCCCGCTTTGCCCCGCGATGGATGCTGCCTACACTTTTCCACTGGCCAGGCTGCTGTCCCACCACTACTACTCCGTGTACGGGGCCACCAGCTACCTGAGCCGCACAGACCCGGCGGCTCTCTTTGGGCTGTTCAAAGGGCTGCTCCACAGATGCATCACTACGGGTATATGGGGCGTATTAGCTCAGGGAGAAGACATCGATGCTCTCGTGTGCGCGACTGATGCAGTCGATGCCGCCTGGATCAGAGCGCATGCCGAGAAACTGGTAGAGTGCTCCATTTTCGGTTTCATCCACTGTCTCACAGTCGCTGGCCACCGCACCGATGAGTTCGGCGAGTTCATCGACGCTTTCTACGATGCGGCGCTGGCCTCGCAGAGCACAATTGCACAGCGCGTGCTCAAGGAGTGCTGCTTCTTCTACGACAAGACCGGGAATATCGCCAGGCTGATGGCCACGCTGCTCCACTGCGATCAGCTCGGTATTATCAGTGCCGTCAAGTCTTATCTGCTGCCCAGGAGCATCTCGGCAGAGGCCTTTCTGCCCGCGGGCCTTGAGTGCGTTGCCCGGAACAAGCGGAACACGCGGAAGAGCGGCGGCCTTTGCGTCTATTTCCAGCTGCTGGCCAAGGACCAGCACGGCTACAGAACGGCGCTGCCGCAGCTCCTCGGGCTTCTCTACGAAAGCGGGACGAGCAATTTCAACGCGGACGAGGCCACGACCTTCCACTGTCTGAATGTGCTGAAGATATGGGTGGAGAGCTTCCTGTTCGACGACATTATATTTTACATCGAGACCGTCTTCCGGTGCCTCAGGCACGCCTCGTTCAACATGAAGAACTGCGGCCTGTCGATTTTCTCGGCCGTGGTGCGGAAGATCCTGCTGTGCTACCGGACCGTCGATATCCTGTTTACGGTGCACGAGCCCGTGCGCGATCTGCTCGTCCAGTTCTGGGGCGATGCGATAAGGGACGGCGACCACCGCACGATCTATTTTATCATCTTCCTGTTCAGCAGGTCCGAGAGTCTGCGGCTCCAGGAAATCGCGCTGCTGCGGCGGTGCATCGCCTTCGGAGGCTTCATACAACTCAAGGCCCAGAAGCTCCTGGACAAATCGGAGGCGCTGCCAGCTACTACACCACCTGCGCCCGAGCCTGCCATAAAGTTCTGCAGCTCGGTGCCGGAGTGCCGTCGGCTGTTTGCGCTGTACCGGCTGCTGAGCTGCGATGAGCCCGCCAAGGCGCTGGCGGCCAGGAGGTATCTGCAGCTGCACTACGGCGTTGGCGATTTCTCCAACGAGTACACGATGCACAGACTCGTAGCACTGGCCGTCGAGAAGGGGCACGGCGCCCACTTTGCGCACCAGTTCAGCCTGGCGCAGAAAGAAGAGTACCAGCCGGTCAACGAGATTTTCGACGAGGAGACAGACTGCCACAGAGACGACAACGCTTTCGGAAACATGCTGCTGTCCTTGTATGCGAAATAAAAATGCGTATGTGCTTTTGAAACCGTTTTAATAAATATGCGTTCTGCGAACCTACAACTCCTGTAGCCTTTAGGATTTTCCCAGCGTGTTTACGATTTACTGCCCGTGGCTCCCGCGCCAAATATTTCCTGCAGTCATTTTGGCTCGCAACGCAGCCCCGATGAACCAGCACAGAGTCTACGCAGTGCCCGACCTGCCGCTGAAAGACATCACGTCGTACTTCGCGGAGATGGGCATGGAAATAGCAGCAGCGGAAATACTCAAGCCCACGGCGCTCTCCACGCAGCGCATCTACGAGGGCGTTCTCGCGCTGTTCGTGGGCGGCGTCTCGGACATTGCCGACGAGTCGTTCATGACCATCAGGCTCGTGCAGCGCATGGGCTGCTTCCTGGAGCGCATCGGGATGCCAGGCTTCACCGTGCGGGACCTGCAGCCCGAGTCGCGGCGCCTCATCACGCTCCTCTCCACCGCGATCAACTTCGGCATGTTCCGCGACAACAAAAGGCACGTGTACGAGCGCGTCGGGCAGATCGCGGACACGAACTACGCGCAGCGGAAGCTCTACGAGGGCAGGATAGAGGGCCTGCACGAGGAGACGCGGCGGCTCACCGCGCAGCTCGCCGAGAACACGGAGCAGACGGCCGCGTGCAACAGCGAGGTGGCCGTGCTGGAGGAGGAGCTGCGGAAGCTGTACAAGCACCAGAAGGACAAGGTCGGCGAGGTCTCGCTGCTCAAGAACGAGAAGACGGAGCTGGGCGACCGGCTCTCGGCCGCGCAGCTGCTCGAGCACAACCTCAAGCAGGAGATCGCGTGTCTGCGGACGCAGATAGTGAGCGATCCCACGCGCCTGATGGAGCTGGTCGACGAGATGCGCCAGCTGGTCGAGAAGGAGCGCGAGAGCATCCGCAGCACGGAGGAGTCCATCGCGTCCAGCCGGGTCCGGTACGAGCGGGCGGCGCGCTGCTCCGAGCTCTTCGGGACCGCGCTCGACCTGTGCCGCGCCATCGCGCAGGCGGACAGCAAGATCGAAGAGATCGAGCAGGAGAGCGCGGCGGCCGAGGGGCGGCTGAAGGCGTGGGACTCACGGATCAACGCGCTGAAGATACGCACCAACCATGTCGAGCGGCAGATATCGCACCTGCAGAGCAAGATACACAACCTGCAGACGCGCGACAAGCGCTCGTCCGAGGAGATCACGGAGAAAATAGCGAGTCTGCGGCTCAAGTACGACGCGGTCAGCGACGAGCGCGCGCAGATGCTCGACAGGGTCGACGGGAACAAGAGGAAGACGCTCATGCTGAAGGCGGAGAAGAACAGAATCGCCGCTGAGTACGAGGACACGTGCCTCGAGTTTATGTCGCTCCTTTCGCAGTTCAACGAGGAGGTCGAGAGGTACTTCCTCGAGCAGTTTAGCTGCATCGACTGAGGCAACTCATTAAATTATTCGTATTACCCGTGGACTGTTTGCTGTCCCCTATTAACATAAAGTGTAATCGCAGTATTAGTGCTTAAATAAGCCTACTGTATGCCTCCTGGAGCCATCAAGTGGCCCCTATGCCTAAAAACCTGCACGGGCAAACTACGCTGAACTTTGGCCAGCCGGCTGTGCAATACTGCGCACATTGCAGCTTGCGGTATAACAGCTGCAATCCAGAGGATGTGAGATTCCACGCCCGCATGCACCGAAAGATAAGGCTGCCGCGGAGGATGCAGATTGCACCGCACTTTTACCAGGCCAGGAACAAGATAGTCTACGGAAGAAGGCACATCGAGGCATGGTGCACTCTAAAGAAAGTGGACGCAACGGTGGTGATTGCAAACTGCTGGTCTGCCTCAAAAGACACGCTGAGGATTTTGCGCACCTTCATTGAGACTCATTTTACTGTGCTTAGCGCCACAATCAGTAAATTATCAGGCTGATGGGGTGTTTGATCGATTTACAACCGCGCTATTGCCGTTCACAACTCTAAATAATGCGCAGTTCGATGATGAGCACTGTACTCGGTTAATTTGACCCGCAACAGCCTTCATCTTGAAACGTGGCCGGCACCCGTCTTGTTTGAGCTGGTTTCAGCGCGATTCCTGATATGGAGCCGGCAAAAATTTCCCCATGTCGCTCGAGAAAGCCAACGCAGCGTACAAGACCGTGCTCAGCTCGGCCTCCAAGTTCGTGTCGCCCAAGTTCAAGTCGTTCTTCGTGGCCATGGCCAACGACAACTACCACTGTTTCTCGAAGAACTACCACAACGACGAGTCCGTCGCCAAAAAATACATAGAGAAGCAGCAGGGGCTCGCCGCTGTCTACGACCGCGTTGCGCCGATATACAACATGTACAGCAGCACCAGCCCGCAAGTTTGATGGTGTGTGCACATGCTTAGCCCATTGCAGGCGTTGAATAAATCAGTTGAAAGAAGTGCTTCAGCGTATGCATTACATTTTCTGGCGAGCAATGCCGATTTATTTCTGCTTACGGGATCTGCGTTACCGTCGGGTAGGAATCGGGACTGTAATTCTTCAGCATGTAGAACAGCAGACACCTCAGCATCCGCGACGGCTCGCTCAGGAAATCAGCCACGTGTTTGCGCGTGATTTCTTTCGGTGAGTCTACACCGAATAACTGCAGTACGATTTCTTCAGGGTAGAAATTGAAGATTACCTGCATGTCCTCGCTCAACTTCGCGGCTTTAGACGGATCCTCCCCAATGAACTTGGCATACAGGTTGACTTCAAAGCGCTGTACTGTGGAATAAGTCTCTTCCCGCTGCGCCACTGTTTCAAGCTGAGCATCTCTTAGGTCGAATCCGCTAGCAGCTAATAACGCGTCTAACAGGTTTACATCATCGTCATTCGTCGTTGTGGTAGACGCACTTGTATCTGAAAAGTCCGGTGTACTCAGAAATGAGAGGTCGTCGAGCGAGATGCGAACCTTGGATTTGAGCTGGCCGCCGAACGCTTCGAAGTATAGCAGAGAATACAGCGAGAGCGCCTTGTTTATCAGCGCAAGTTTCTTGGTTCCACTGGCAGTAGAACCCGCCGCCGAAAGCGCTGCAAATAGCTCGGCGCGCTCCAGCCCAGTCGCAGCCGACATGAATTCAATCACCTGAAAGTTATTGGCCTTGAGCTTATCAAATATTTTCTTGGCTTCTTCGTTGTTTTCTAGCAACTGGGCGATTTTGTTCGCTTCCATCCCAACGGAGCGGTTTTGGCTGCCAGCGGCTAAGAAGTTACTGAACGCCTGGCTCTCCTGCAGCTTGCTGATGAGCTTCCCGGTGAGCTTCCTCGAGAATCCCTTTTCAGGAAGTTCGGATGCGAGTGTTTCAGCAGCATGCGCAACTGTGGTCCACGCGGCGGGGCCCATCCTTTTAGGCGCCTCATACGTGAAGCTGCCTACCATGTCCAGCACTCGAACGGGCGCTTTTGCGGGCTTCGCAGGAACCAAGGGATCGGCCGGCGCCTCTTCAGCGTTTTTCTGCCCTTTATTGCCATTTCGGTGCATCCAGAAGCACAAGCCGCCCAGCGCGATCGCGACGGCGGCCGTTACACAGATGCTGTACACCTTTACGGAAGCCATCAGGCACACTGTTCTCCTAGCTACTAATAGTGCACGCTCCTTTACGATCATCGATAGATGATAGGCTACCAGCGATACCTACCGCTCTCTGCGTCCAAGTAGGAGCGTTGGCCACGAACCACGAAAACGATTGGTGAATGATTTATAGGGGGCGAGGGTTCAGCAGCCAATCAGATATGGCTCAGGTACAGGGTGCAGCCGGGCTCATTTCCTAAGTGCGTCCGCTTTCTGCAAACATCAGCAAGCAAATCCTACCGCCAGTTCGTCGCATGCGCCAAAAATTTTGTACAGACGGTGGCGGAAGCCCGGATGGCCAGCTACGTGAGCGCGACGAAGGTCCGCGAACTCGAAAGCGCGATCGCGGAGCGGAGATTCCCGATCCTGGTGCACGGGCCGTCGGGATCCGGCAAGACGCACACCATCAAGGAGATCCTGCAGAGGCAGCGCCTCAAATACGTGTACGTCGACCTCGCCGCTGCGGAAATCAGGAAGCCGATCTTCAAAGGCGTCGTAGTACTGGCCGAGCTACACAGCACCGCGGACGCTGAGCGGATCTACTACACCGATACGCTGATCGTGGAGAGCAGCCTGCTGCATGCATACAAGCTGGAGGGCTTCACCGCCGTCAAGTTCAACCCGGCCACCGCCAAGACCATGCGCACGCACGGGTACAGCGACTTCAACGGCAATCTGTTCAACCTGGGCTTCGACGCGCGGCAGCAGCGGTACAGCGTGGAGCTCTACCGGTTCCTGGGCCAGATATTCTACGGCAAATGCAGCATTTCCAGCATCAGCACCGACAGGGAGTGGATCTACGCTGAGATCGCGAATGAGCCGGTTAGGTTGCCGCATAAGAAGAGTCTGAGCGCCAGTGTTCACCCGTGCTCAAACCGCAAGGCTGTCCCCACCGCGCCTGTCTCGCTCATGCCGCCGAGCAGTGCATCAATGGGAGACTCAAAGAGATGTGCGCGCAGGGTTAATGTGATAGACAGCAGCGACATAGAATGCGATGCCGGCTTTCCAGACCAGCCCACGTGTGATGTGGTTCATTCTAACGGCATCGATGATATCAGCTTCGACGATGACGACTTTGTGCTTGACAGCCAGCCGAGCATCCCAGAAAGCTGCACGCAGAGCGCCCACAGCTCTATGATCTCGAACATTTCTGCCGACCTGCAGGAGTTCCGCTGCAGCGTGTCGTTCAGCCGGAGGAAAGTTCTCGGGTACCTGTACGAGAACATTCTGCACTTCTGCGATTTGGAGAATCTGAGCGTCTTCTACGAATGCCTGAGCCTGAGCGACACGAACGACGAGCAGTTCATAGCGCTGGTGCAGGCGGTGATCGAGCGGGCGAAGCGCCCGAACAAGGCTGTGCACTTCAACTCGCTGAACTCCATGTACTATGGGTTCATCTAGGCCAGCGTTTGCGTCTACTAACTGTTGGCGCCACCACTGTAAATATTAAGCTGGCCTTGCCTAAAAGATGTGCACTGTTGCGTAGCGGTCAAAATTGTGCGGCGAAGCCGTGCACCAATAAATATCTTTGATTTGCGCGTCTGTGTTTTTTGTATATTAAAATCAGCTTACAATAGGCATGCTCAAATGCGAGCCCTTCACCCTCGTACCCACTGCTTGCACCACTGCACTTCTAGATCATTTATCCGGCAAATCTTTCACCCTCCGATGTTCCAGTTCATCAAAAGCATCTTCACTCGCGAAAAGTCTCTGAAGGGCAAGCTGTCCATCCAGAACGCGGCCAAGGGCGACGCCACGGCGCTGTACGCCGGCGACGAGCTGAGCTTCGCGGTCGACGGCGCCGAGACGAAGACCACGCTGCAGATCAAGGACATCAAGGATCTCGTGCTCAAGGCCGGCACGCTGCGGTTCTCTGTGCACGACAAGAAGTACGCGTTCGAGGCGGAGGACGTGCAGAGGCTCTACGCGGTGCTGCATCCGCTCGTTGCGAGCTCGTACATCTTCGAGACCCCGAACGTAACCTACCTGGTGTACAACGCGCTCACGCGCATGTTCGACGCCTACGAGCAGCCGGTCGTGCTGCGAATCTTCGAGGACATCGTGTACTACATGCGCATCGAGGACCCTGCCTCCATCGTGCACTTCGAGGAGATCAGCACGAGCACGCAGTACTACGTTGACGAGGCGGGCAAGTCGTTCGTGTGGTCGACCTACTCCGACGGGCGGTTCTACACGTTCTGCCTGCGCTTCAGCGGCGCGGACGAGTTCCTTGCCTTCAGAAAGGCGTACGTGGACTCGTGCTACCGCTCGATCAACAACAAGGACGCGTACGACTACGACAAGGGGCTCTACAGCAACATCAGCGTGTACGACGAGCCCGCGGCCGATGCTGCGCGCGGGTACGAGGACGACGTCGAGCAGGCCGAGGAGAACGACGACATCGCGGACTGCATCGGGAGCGCTACTGCCGCGGGCGCCGAGGCAGCGCGCGCGGCACCTGCAGACTCCAACGAGCTCCTCGTCATGGGCAACAGCCAGTGCTTCGTGACGCGCGGCGCCTCGCTGGGCGTTTTTGACCTCAACCCCGATGAGCTGAAGTTCCGGCTGCAGGTGAAGAACGTGCTGGACGAGCCGCAGAAGATCCTCACGCACAACGGCGACAGCAGCCTCCTGGTGCTGGACCGGAACGACCGCTCCCACCTCGGCCTGATGGACCTGAACCGCGGCGAGATCGTGGAGAAGTGGGACATGCACACGAACGTGAACGACTACTTTAACAGCACGAAGTACGCCGATAACGGCACGCTCGTGGGGCTGAGCGACTACTCGCTGTTCCGGATCGACCCGCGCGCGTCTGAGCGCGTGGTGGCCAAGAAGGAGTACAAGTGCAAGAACGAGTTCTCGTGCGGCGCTGCTACCGAGCAGGGGCACATCGCCGTGGCCTCGCACAAGGGCGACCTGCGGCTGTACGACAAGATCGACAAGCGCGCCAAGACCCTGCTGCCCGGGTTCGGCGACCCGGTGCTCGGCGTGGACACCAGCAAGGACGGGCGCCTCGTGCTCTGCACCTGCAAGAGCTACATCCTGCTGTTCCGCGTCGATGCCAACTACGCCAAGAACAGCAAGGACGCCGTTCCTGTGCGTCTGCAGCTCAAGCCGCAGCACCTCGCGCTGTTCAGCGACAACATCAGCTTCTCGCCGGCCAAGTTCGACCAGGAGGACTCGGTGATCATCAGCAGCACCGGCCGGTACATCATCAAGTGGAAGGTGGACGACGTGCTGAAGTCGCAGACCTACAGGTACACGCTCAAGTCACTCGGCGAGCGCGTCGTGGACGAGGACTTCATTACGAACGGGAGCGACATTGTCGTTGCTACGAAGAACGACGTGCGCAAGCTCAATGAGAGCGATCTGCGGCGCCCAAACTGATGTACTCGAGTATTTTTCTCCGTGCGGTGAAGCACCGCTCGGTTATTTGCGCGCCTTTGATTAAATTTCTTTGAAGTTCGTTGTATGTCTTACTGAGGCGCGTTCATGTCTTCCTGTGAACAGAAGGGGAGCCTTACCCGCTTGCCATGGCTTTGAACCGCAAAACGCCAAAATTTTCTGAGCTGCCACATGCCGAGCGCCGAGCAGATCCTGACCGGGCTGCTTGAGTACGGGAAAATCCAGCAGCCGGACGCCTACAAGATGATGGCGGCCGTGCTCGGGCTCGAGTTCTACTCGGAGGAGGACAGCGCGCCGCCCATCTACACCATATGCTCCGACACGTTCGTGCTCGACATCACACCCAGCAGCTGCAACCTCATGTTCGTGGAGGAGTCCAAAGGCGCGGAGTTCGCCTCGATCCAGAGGTACCTGGACTACTATCTGCAGAACAAGCTGGTGTTCTACCGCCTGCTCAAATTTTTCGTTAGCGTGGTGCGCCTCGAGTCTGGCGCCGATGTGAGCTTCCCGCAGGACGCCGCCTCTGGCCCAGCGGACCTGCGGCAGTACAAGAGCATCTGCCGGTGCGTGCTCGACGGGGACTACTGCTTCCGCTCCAAGATCAGCACGATTCCGGCGGGCTACAACATCTTCACGCACCGATTTGAAAGAGCACCGATCAACTCGCCGCTCTCGGGGCTCAAAGACGGCGCACCGCCAGATGATTGTGCCAGCATTGAGCAGCCCGTGAACCTCTACGACTACTTCAGCACTGCCGATTTCAGCGCTAAGGTTTTCAGCCGGTGGGCCGGCAGGTACGAGTGCTACTACGAGGGCGACGGCGTGCGCGTCAGCCGCGGCGACGTGTTCCTTGACGGTACTAAGTGCAGGCTGGCCAGCTTTGCATTCAAGAAGGGATGCTCTCTCAGAGACGCCCTGGACGTGTCTTCAAAGATTAAACAGTGTGAGTATTCGTGTTTTATATTTTTGCTGCTGATTGGTTTTGCTAAATAATTTACCCTCATCCGGAATGGCAGGTTCATTGATAGGGAATCCATACTTCCAGTTCTTTCTCTTCCTGGTTGTTGCTGCCGTGTGCTACGCTCTGTACAGGGTGATGTCACGCATGTCGAGCGTGCGCGATCTCCCACGGAATCCACGCGGATTCTCCTTCAAGGGCGTTGTGACGAGCGTGAGCGACGGCGACGGGTTCAGGGTCTTCCACGTGCCGTGGATGCGCAACAAAGCGTACAGCAGGAGCTCGCCGAAGCTGCCCGTCAGGCTTGCCGGCATCGATGCGCCCGAGATGAGGTTCTTCGGCACGCCGGCGCAGCCCTTTTCCAAGGAGGCCAAGGAGCTGCTCAGCGCGCTGGCGCTCAAGAAGACCGTGCACGTGACGGTGTACAGCATCGACATGTACAGCAGGATAGTCGCCATGGTTTGCATCAAGACGGGCTGGTTTTCGTGGACGAATGTGAATCTGGAGATGGTTAGGGCTGGGCTGGCCTGCGTGTACGACAGAGCCGGCGCAGAGTACGGAGGACTAAAAGCCGCCTTCGAGGCCGCGCAGGCGGAGGCGAAGAGGAAGAAGCGCGGCATGTGGTCGCTGCCGAGCGTGGTGCTTCCCATGGACTACAAGAGCCGCAAGCGGTAGCTCCGCAAAATCGTAAAATGCAACGGTGCTCCATAGCACTATCCCCAGTGTGCATTCGTGCCAGTTGTATCTGCAAACATCCGAACACCGCTTTTTAAATGTGTTTAATTAAATACCCACTGACCACATGTAGAATAAGAATAGCATGCGCATTCAAGCTCCTTAAAGATAGCATTACTCTAGCTCATCTCTACGCACTTCTTGACCGGCATTCTAATCAAGTCAGCGACTCTGAGAATCTCGTTCACCCTGCTGTCTCTGTCGAGCATCTCCAGCAGCCCCATGAAAACGACAGCATGTTCGTGGTTGTATGAGTCCAGCAGCTCTGCGTAACACTTCTCCAGCGGCGCGCGGTAGTCGGCGCCCGCGAAGATGGCCTCCTTCAGCTCAGCAAGACTCGCCATCAGACGGCTTGCAGCCGCAAAAAATTTCAATGTCGAGTTTTTAGCGTCGGCGGTGGCAACAGCACTGCCTAGCTCTCTACTGTGTAACGATCGGCAGATGCACCGCTTAAATACCCGCGGAGGCCCACCCCTATGATCGCCGCCTACGTAGAAAATTTTACGTTGGTGCGGCCGTCCGAGTACAACGAAGTCACAGTTACATGCATCGACGAGCCCGCGGGCGCAGCGACGCCTGTTTTTTCAGCGGGTGGTGCCAACGCCCCGCAGCCGATCCCTATACGCATTACTGAGCTGGAGAAGCTGCCATGCACGTGGAAAGCCGTGTACAGAGTGCGCCTCGATGCGACCGACAGCTACGGCCCGGGCGACGCAGTCGGGCTGGTGGTGCCCAACAGCGACGAGCTTGTGGACAGGCTGATGCGGCAGGCGCGGATGCACAACCGGTACTGCAGAATCGAAAGGACCGGCATGCAGCCCTTCGTGTACGAGGGCTATCTGCGCGACTTCTTCAAGCACAGATGCGATCTGACCGGCCTCCCGAAAAAGATCCATCTGCTTTCCATGGCGCGCTCGTCGCCGCGGCTTAGGGAGGTCGAGTACCTCAGCAGCCGGGAGGGCGCGCGCGACTACCTGCGCATCGGGGCCGAGTGGCGGACCATCCCCGACATCCTCGAGCACTTCGACTGCCGGCCCTCGCCCGAGGAGCTGCTGCGTAACTGCGAGTTCATCAAGCCGCGGTACTACAGCCTCACCAACGCGAACGGCCAGGCCCACGAGGTTATTCTGGGCGAGATGACGCGGCGGACCCCCGAAGTTGTAAAATACGGGCACGTGTCAGGATATATCAACCGGCTGCACGGCGCCTCGGCCGACACGCCCGGTCGGTGCGACCCTCTATTCGCACTGTTCCGCGCAAACGTGCTCTACAACAAAATGGACACCTCCTGCGTCGTTTGCTTCTGCACTGGGACTGGAATTGCGCCATTCCTTTCTCTCTACAACAACCGCGCGCCTGGGCAGACCCTCGTGCTCGTCTACGGCTACCGCAACGACGAGGACGACATCTCGCGGCTGTACGATATCGACTGCGAGATTGTGCGCGCCAAGTCTGCCGACAAGCGCTACGTGACGGATCACTGCGGGGCGATAGAGGCGTATAAAGATACCTGCAGCGTCTTCGTCTGCGGCAACATGCGGATGCAGCGCGACGTCTATGCGCGTATCAAAGCGCTCTACCCCGCGATTATCGAGGGCAAGCGCCTATACTTTGACAACTGGCAGTGATTTTTGCAGGCCATTTTGTCTTATCAGAGTAAATTTAGTGGTTCTACAACCCTTTGGCTTGTTCTGTTTGGACCCTGCCTCATTGCAGCTGGTCTGAACATCGAAAATGTGCTAAAAGCCTACAAATACTAGCGAAGTATAAAATCTGTTTGAGCAGAGCTTTATTAACAAAGTGAATAGACTACTCCCGCCAGAACTAGCTTTGCACGCCCATCAGATGTTCCACGGCTCGCGCTTGCGCACCTGGAGATTCGGGACGCGCTTGTACACCCTTCTGTACGCCTCGTGGATGTGCGAGGGCAGCAGCGGCCCGCACTCGCCGCCTTCCTCCTGCACCTTCTTCGCCTCGCACACCAGCTCTCCCACGAACACCTTGCACAGGCCGCACACGCCGATGACCATGTTCTGGTTCACCGCCTGCCCGATCACGCTGTTTATGAACTTCTTGATGACGGTCTTGGGGAGGTGGCAGCGCCGGAACGTCTTGTAGCGCTCGAGGTCCTCCGCGCCCATCCGTGCGAGCTGCGCGCGCAGATAGGGATCGTTCTTCTGGCGGTATGCAGACTCCTGGGAGTACAGGCTGTCGTTCTCCACTGATGACTCTGACTCGTTCTGCTCGTCTTTGTCCTTGTCGGCCTCCTTCTCCTTGTCTTCTTTCTTTTCCTTCTCCTTCGTGGCTTTCTTCGCCTCGCTCGCCTCGCCCATGCGGTCCGAATGCTGGAAATTGTAAATTTTGCGCTGGGATGCCAGTTTATAATAACAACGCAAAGACAATGCCGCACAAGATAATAACGCAGCACAAGATAATAACACAGCACAAGATATCTTTAACATATTTATATCATCTTCTATACATCCCGTATAACACCGCTATGCAGACGGCAATCAGGGCGATCCAGATCTCAAAGCTGTACTTCGAGTAGCGGATCTTCTCGTAGCCGATCCCGCCGTTGATCACGCTGTAGTACGCGTACTTGCCGACCAGCGAGATCCCCGTGACGGGGAGATACGCCAGGAACTTCTTGCTGCGGTACGCCCCGTTCACGTAGACGATGGCGTCGCCCGTGCTCGTCACGACGGCCACCGCATCGCCCTCGGCGTGCATGCAGGTTATCTTGGGCAGCTGGTACAGCGTCTGCTGCGCCGCGATGAAGCGCAGCTGCGACCCGCGCTCGTCGGTGGTGTAGAACACGACGGCCGCGCCCGCGACTGCGATCCGCGAGATCCGCCCCTCGTACGTGTACTTCTGGTTGTTGAACACGAAGCTGCTGGAGCCGTCCTTGTATAAGACCTTGTGGACGTTGCCGTTGCAGATGAAGAAGCTGTCCCAGTTCTCGGGGACGTCGGTGCTCCCGCCCTCGCGCTTGCAGACCATGCGCGCCCCGCGCCGGAACAGCTTGTAGAAGAACTCCTCCTGCCGCCCGATGTGCCGGCCCTCCTTGGCCTCGAGCTCGAAGCTCTTGTAGTTCTCCACTATATCGTAGAAGCCGTGGAACGTGCCGTCCGTAAGCAGCAGCAGGAGATGCTTCTTGAAGTAGACTTGCTTGACCGAGAACTTCTCCTTCATGAGTATCTCGAACTCCCCGTCGTACCTGACAAGGTAGAAGTACTTCTCACCGATGGCCGTGATGTAGCACACCTCCCTCGGCGGCTTTGCGACGCTCTGCGGCTGCTCGGGCGCAGTTTCATTGTCTACGGCCGCAGCGCTCCCCGCGCCCTTGGCCTCCTCGCCCGCCTCTTTCTCCTCCTCCAGCGGCTCGCTCTCCTCGCACGAGTAGTCCTCTGGCGCGAAATCCTCGCAGGGCGCGCCGTCCGCGTACACGGTGATATCCTTGATGTAGTCCTCGGTCTTGAGCATGTGCCCGCTTTCCTCGTCCATCGAGCCGCGCGCTACCACGATGATCCCGTTCTGCTTCCCGTAGGCAGGGTCGCCGCCGCCCCCGGCAACCACGACGTACGAGGGCGTGGTCGCCAGGTCATACAGAGGTATTTCCTCTTCCCTCATCTGGGGTAATTTTTCAGTCCCTCTGATATCGGCGCCGCTGAAACAGCCCAATGAAACGCGCGCGGCGGGCGGAGCGCGGCTAAACAAAGCGGGCGCTGCATAAAGCGGATGGCTGATTGGATAGAGCACGTGGATGTGCTGTGTCAGTAAGCTGTGGCACGTAGCTATCATCAGTTTGGGAATGACGTGCTGTTTCTATCAGAGCGTTGCTTAATCACATGCCCATTGTAGGTGCTGTACCATCGTAGAGCAGGTTTTCAACAGATTTGTACAGTATTTTGCCGTGCTTAGCGCTGCTTATATTCCTTTACAAATAAGCAGCGTTGTAAATAAAGATGTAATAATCTTGCAATATGCATTGATAAGCTCAAACATACTTCTAACAAACACAGCATTGCGCACCCCGCCTGCTTATTTTTTGGTGTCAACGCCAAGCCCACTGATCCAAATGATAAACGCCGGATGAAAAATTCCCTCATGCACGACGGGCGCGTGCGCATCGGCTGCAAAGTGCCCATCATGAGCCCGGTGGACGGCGCGTCGCGGATCAAGTGCGAGGTGCTCGCCCTCAAGGACGACACGCTCTACGTGCACTACGAGGGCCTCAACCGCCGCTACGACGCCTGGGTCCCCTACGCGTCGCTGCTGATCGCGGACGCGGGCGACATCGAGCAGCCCAAGAAAAAGAAGGACTCGAGCAAGAAGAAGACGGAGGCCAAGCCGAAGGAGGAGCCCGGGGCGGAGCCGGTGCCCAGCCCGGCCAGCATGATCGTGGACGACGAGCTCGTCATCAAGAACGTGGAGAAGCTGTTCATCAGGAACTATCTGATCGATGCGTGGTACTTCTCGCCCTACCCGAAGGAGGTGATCAAGAACGGGACGGTCTACATATGCGAGTTCTGCCTCTACTACTTCTCGAGCATGGAGAAGCTCAGCCTGCACAGCAGCGCGTGCACGCTGCGCCACCCGCCGGGCAACCAGATCTACGAGGACGACGAGGTGAGCTTCTTCGAGCTCGACGGCCACGTGCAGAAGAACTACTGCCGGAACCTCGCGCTGATCTCCAAGCTCTTCCTCGACCACAAGTCGCTCTACTACGACATCGACGTGTTTATGTTCTACGTGCTGTGCGTGCGGGACGAGTACGGCTACCAGATCGTGGGCTACTTCTCCAAGGAGAAGATATCGGAGCAGGGCTACAACCTGGCCTGCATTCTGACGCTGCCGCACGAGCAGCGCAAGGGCTACGGCAAGATCCTGATCGACTTCTCGTACATGCTCTCTAAGCGCGAGAAGCGGATCGCGGGCCCCGAGAAGCCGCTGAGCGATCTCGGTCTGCTCTCGTACCGCGCCTACTGGCTCGAGGTGATCCTCGAGGAGCTCAGCAAGGACAAGGAGGCGAGCATCAAGGAGCTCTCCGCCAGCACGCACATCGCCGAGGAGGACATCCTCGGTACGATGATCGCGCACAAGATGGTCAAGTACTACGGGAACGACCTGGTCATAGTCCTGGACGAGCAGCTGCATCGGAAGATGCTGCGCGGGAGGAACAAAAAGGTGAATCCGTCCTGTCTGGTCAAGGACTATTGCTAGAAGCAATAAACAGTGTTTAATATTTGAAGTTTTTAACTGTGATTTATTTGATAAGAATAATCTATAATGCTTGCTACGTGTTTATAACTGTGCGGCTGCTAATCGTGTAACTTTTTTTCTAGCTACGTCTAAAACTTTGCGGCATTAGTAGACGATGCGTGCCTTGCATGACTGTTTAAGCAGTGGTGTCTAAGGCCTATTTTCTATCAGTTTACATCTCTACCGCACTCTTACTTTTTCTTGCGACCTACAATCGATTTTAGACGAGCCTCGTCATCCGGGTCTCGGTAATCATTTGTGTAGCCGGTAAAGTATCTGGCTGCGAGCTCGCCGATAGTAACGTTCGTTGCATGCTTGGACTTGCCGCTCCTGTTAGCAAGTGCAACCAAGATCTTGTCTGCCCTCCTTTTCATGCCCTTAGCAGGCTTTTTTTGAACACTTCGTTGTCCACTGTGCTTGGAGTGTTGTTCGCCATCTGAAGAATCATCCGTTGTGTCTGTACTCTCTAACCGTGGTAATTTTGGAACATTTTCGCTACTGCTGTCAGTGCTTTCCTCTGCTCTGTCGGCCTGGAGGGGTGCCGGCTGCGTATCAGCAATAGTTGGCAATATGGCAAGCGGCGGATTGCAGAGCGATGGTCCTGCATACGACTTTGTGTGTTTTGGTGCATCTGCTGGCTCAACTTGGCTAGATTCGCTACTTGCAGTGTCCTGCTCGCCGCATTCATCGCTCGTAGCTTCGCTCTGGGCAGCCGCTGGATCGGCATCTTTCTCGGGACTACTCTGAGGATCGTCAGCGGGCTTTGTGCTACCACCGCTGCTAGATCCATAACTGCTACCAGAAGTACTGTAAGTACTATTGGATGTAAATGGCTCACGGGTCGTCTTTTCAGCACTTTGCTGCTTGCCATCTGGCTTACTTGGACTCGCTCCACTGTCCGGGCGAGCAACCGCTATAAAGTCTGTGCCAACCGTCATGCACGCGAGGCCGTAGAGGCCCGCAGTGATCTGGAACGGAAGAGGCAGGAACGATAGCAGAATCCCGAGCATCGCGGCTATGGGCGGCAGAATTTTTGCATCAATTCGTCTTCGCGCTGATGTTAAAATTTTTGCTTTAAGAATTCTGGCTTAAAATGGTTGTAATAAATCTCTTATAAACTCATGATATTCCTTGTCTAATCTTTACATATTTATTTCTCGTATAGAACACGCCTTATCTGCTACGGCTCAAGTATGTAGTTACAGATTGGTGTAAATGCTAAGCGGAACAGCAATGCTTGTTATCTTCGCAAGCAACACGGTGGACGAGACGGTGGCAAAGTCGCCCTCTATGCACAGCAGCGCGAAGATGTTCCCGCAGCTGCTCAGGATCTCCACGATGATGAAGTACTGCACCACGTTGTAGTTCCATATCGAAAATACAATTTTAAAGACGTTGTAGAAAGAGCTCATCAGCACTGCATACAGGAAGAGCGCGAAGTCGATGCGTCTGAAGACACAGCGCAGACAGGCGAGGTAGATCGCCAGACTCGTGAACTGGACCCAGAGGCTCGAGTAGTAGAGGTCGATCTTCACGATGCGGTCGGCATCGACCTTGAGCGGCGTGATCTGCAGCCCGGCCAGGTGTATCGACACCGCCGAGATGAAGTAGATGAGCGCGAGCTTCGCAAGGTCGCAGCGGCTGCACTGCCTGTTGAAAAGGTAGTGGCGAAAGGCGGACTCCTTGAGCAGCAGCAGGTCGATGATCTTCAGCGTGTTGTTCACCTCGCTGTACTTGTCCACCTTACTGCTGCAGTTCTGGCAGTACAGCTTGGACTTCGTCTGCGCCGGGGCGGGCGCGGAGCATTCGATGCATACAGCCATGGGGGTCTCAAAAGGCTAAACAAAGACATGCGTGTTGGCAATCATTTATTTTACTTAAAAATGATAATAAAAGCAGTAAAGATAGTTTATACACAGCCATATAGCTGTAAATCTATTCTAGTGCATCAGTAATAGATTACAGTGCAGTAAGCTTTTCATTATGGCAGCATAAGCTGTATCCTTGCAGGTCAAGCAAGCACATGGCGCTATATCGCAGCATTGCAACGCCACCATCCTGCCCAGCTCCCAACTGAGCTTTCTGTGCAAAATTTGTCGGCCCTAATACCGTAACCGCCGCGCCGGGCTCGCAGGCCAGCGAAATTTGAGAATCCGCTCAGCTGATCGTTTACCAAGGACGCAGCACGCCGGGTGACATCTAACATGTCACACCACGTCACCGGGCGTGTGCTAGAATTTTTGGCGCTGCGAAATTTAAAGCGCGAAAAAATTCTGCCGCGATGGGAGTTTGCGAGAGCATCCGCAGGAGCTGGCTGCCGGACTTCGTGCGGCGCTCGGAGGTGCTCCACACAGTGCTGGCGGTCTTCGCCAGGCAGATAGGGCTCGCGGTCCGCGGCCTCCTGCCGTTCCCATCCTCCACGGGCGCAGAGGCGAAGGCGCGCGGGCTGCGGCGCCCGCGCGAGCTGATCAACAACACGCCCAGGGACGCGAGCGTGGACGCGCTCTCGTACCTCCAGTACACGGACCTGGACATCAGCTTCCCCCTCGACAACTGCTACATCCTCGTGACGGACATCGTCGACAGCACGCGGCTCTACGACGAGAACCCGCGCTGGATGAAGGCGCAGACCGACCTGCACGACCAGATCGCGCGGCGGCTCGTGCGCGTCTTCAACGGGCACGTAGTCGGGAACGAGGGCGACTCCTTCCACCTCGCGTTCCAGAACATCTATGACGCAATCAACTTCGGGAATAATTTCAAGGACCAGCTCGACGAGCTCGGCGTCGAGCTGAGCGTGCGCGTCGGGATCAACCGCGGCCAGATGCACATCCGGAACTGCTGCGGCTACAAGCTGTACGGCGAGCCCGTCACCGAGCTCATCAAGTTCTTCTCGCACAGCCGCGGCGAGAAGCTCTGCGTCAAGAAGAGTCTGCTGCTGAACAACAATATAACACATGTAAAAAGCTTCTGTCTGCATTAAATTGTACTAGAACTGGTGTTCCTATAGCTTGATGAATACTGTGCTTCTTGATATGCTGGGGCGCCGACCATAAGATCTTCTTTGCGCTATTCTGAGCCGGGTGCAGTGGCTATTTTCAGACTTGCTTTCAATATTCTCTGAGGCGTTTTTCCTCAAAGACATAAGACATGAGTGGTTACACCAGGCAAGAAACCCCCTTTCTTTGCATGCCACGGAAATCATGAATGTACGCAGTGCATCTGAGAAAGCTCAGTGCAGTCCATTTCAAATCGTGCATCTTTACATGAGCATCACCGTACCCAAGAATGCTATTATTACTACGCGTCTACGATGCAAATTTAAAGCATCCACGTCCCAATTTTACACAAAGAATTTTGAACCCACTGAGAAAGCAATGAAATTTATAATGCATCTTCGCGGCGCCATTCGACCGGTCTGTTTTCAGCTTCTCTTTCGAGATAGCCTATTACCTTGGGGTAGACATCATCTTCGAACTTCAAAGTCTTGTAGTTAAAACGGCGCGGCGTCCAACCATTTGGGTCCTTCGCATAGGATATAAGCTCGTGTTTGATGTTATCGTCAGGGACACTCGCCCAGTCCCATTTTGCCAGCTCAGCATCGTCAATCACCACGGGGACGACCTGCTCCTCCTGCGGCACGCTACCGTCCTGGTCGGGCACTGTATTCGCATTACTGGCCTTGGTCTGGCGCTTAGCCTTCGGTGCTTGTGGAACGCTATCGCTCTGCTCGAGTGCAGCGCCGGCGTTGTTACGCTTGGTTGCGCGCTTAGACGTCGTTGGGAGGATCTCAATTTCATCCTCCATGGTCAGATCCTGGAACTGCGCAGAGGTGCTGGCCTGCTGTGTCTGGCGACGGCCTGGCTGTAAAATGCGGCGCGAGCCGGAAGTCAAAGAGTATTCATCGCCTTGGCTCTGACGGGACGTACTGGGCCCGGCCTGCTGCGCGGAGTAGCCTCCTGACTGCGCAGCACGGCGCGAACCGGAAGTCAAAGAGTACTCGCCGCCTTGGTTCTGATGGGACGTGCTGGGCCCGGCCTGCTCCGGAGAAATGGCCAAATCTGCCAAATTAAACTGATTCAGCTTAGAATCACTCGTTTCCGGCGGGGAGAAGTAGTCTGGGTAAACTGCCATCGCAGATCCATTGCCTAGATTTTGATTGGCTTCTTTGTACTCGGGTAGTGCATAATCAACGGCCGTATTAGGCACTGCGTCAAAGACGTATGACGGCTGAGCAGGCTGGCCAGAAACGGCCGCTGCATTTGTCGCGTAGGCATGTGATGACCCAGCGTGGGAAGGGTAGGATGTGGATGGTCCAGCGAGCGGCTTTTGAACAAACTGCTGCGGCGACACGCCCACATCAACATAGTCCGGCGGCGGCACGTCCTGATTAGAATGCTGCTGTGCGCTTATATCAAAGTACACTTTGCTATCGTACGCAACGTCTGTGTTTGCGTTAGGAGCAAAGTTATACTGCGCCACGTGCTCAGGAACCAGCGGGTAGCTAACGCCAGTAGAATCTGGCGTTGCCAGTTCAGATTTCAACGGAGGGAAGCCCCAGAAGTTCTGCTGTGCTGCGTCATTTACTACATTATTCTGTGCTGCGCTCTCTGTAAGTGCAATCTGTTTCTGATGCGCGGCGGTGTCAAAATGCATGGCAATTTCGAGCGCCAACTGCATGAAGCTATCGTCCGTATATCTGAAGTACCAATCAAAAATGAGCCGGTTTTCGTTGGAGTAGTACCGCAGAAACGCGATGTAGTGTGGCACGAATAACTTCGCAAGTAGAGCATAGGCAGGGACTGCTGCATGCTCATCCATACCATAGCGCGACTTAATTAAGTCGTACAGATAAATGAACGAGGCGCCGCGGGGCCCGTTTTCGAGGGCTGCGGCAATTATCCAGCGCGCCTGATCATTAATGGTCGCGTTTCTATAGTCTTTATATTTTTCATCGAGACAAACGCCTTTGAAGAGATAATCCAGGACCTCGAAATCGAACTTGCTGAATACCGGCATGGGCGCGACAGTGGCTTGATCGGGTGCGTAATTCTGCATTTCGATGAACGCGCCGGCTGCGTCTCCATTACCCTGGTTGCTGCAGTGCGCAAGCAGAGCAAACAACGGAGTGATCACCAGCAACATTACAGGGGTAAGAAAAAAATTGAATTAAATCTGCAAAATTTTTCACAAATTTTGCGTAGCACCAGGAGAGGCCGCCGTGCCTTTTTACAGACAACAGGCACATCTTATAGTGCGTGCAAGGCAAATATACTGGGAAGTATATACCAGCAAAATCGTGGAAATGCACCCAGGTACAAAATTACGTAGAACTGCGGCGTGGAAATCATAAAGGGCGGTCATGAGAAAAAGGCTGATGTCCAATCACTAGCTTCGCATCAGTGATGCCATCGGAGGCTCAGGTACTTCTACGACTCAATCCTTGAACACGTTGCTTGGAGTCTAGCTGGGATGTGAGAAGCGGACAGGGTGGCAAGCAACACTGTGCTTCTGTGCATAGGACGCAAAAACATCGATTAGAAATTCAGGTTCTTGAAGAATGTGCATGCGAGCACTTCGTACCCCCTAGAGCTGCATGCAGAATATTTCTATTACACGGTCAATGATTCTGAGACTACTTCGGCAGATAGATTACCGCACGTACGCCGCTATCCGGGCTCTTCGCCGAGCATTAGATCGTACACCAGTAGCACCCACCACGAAATGCCCGTGTGCAAGACTTGGGCCGCGTAGCAATAACTTTGCGTCAGATGCAGTACAATTGCAGCCATGGCCGCATCTAGGCGCCGGCGCCGTGATCTGACACGCAGCTACAAAATTTTAGCGAATAACACGTCGTGCGATGGACGCTCTCTATAGAGAAACGGCGGCGCTCTATGCGCGGGCCGTCGAAAGGCTGCTGAAGGCCAACCAGCAGCTCGTCGACTCACTGCTGGGGCAGGCCGCGCACCACGAATGCGGGGACAGCGATCCGGCCCACGACGGCTCGTGCCAGGGCCGCGGCAGCCCCAGAGCGAAAGAGAACTACCGCAGCCTCTCGCCGCGGATCCCGCAGGCACAGCTGATCATCACGTTCATCCAGCCGTGCGCCAAGACGAACTTCCTGTGCATCACCCCCTTGAATCTGTACACCAAGGACGACCCGATCCTCAGGTACGTGCCGAATCTGAAGCTCACCGGGCCGACGGCGATTACGTGGTACGAGGGCACCGTGATCGGCGAGAGGTCCTTGGATATCACGCGCAGCATCGATCTGCTCTTCACGAGCGGACCGCGGGAGGCACTAAAATCCAAGATGGACTATCTGAGATCGATGGGGCGGAAGCTGCCGTCGATCCCTGCTCCGTCGAACATGGAGGACGCCTTTTGCACCGTGTGCTGCCTGTTCAGCTGCGGGATCCACGAGCCGTGCGCGAAGGCGGTGCTCAGGCACAACGAGCAGAAGGGCTGCATCTGCAACGACTTCGCGTGGTCGCTGCTGAGCCCTACGCCAGGCCTGGAGCAGCCTTTGATGAGGTTCTTGCAGCAGTGCAACGGCGGCTCGATGACGGACGGAAGCGCTCTGCCTGCTACGGCCATCCCATCGTCGGCTAAGTGCGCAAATGATGAAGTGCCGGTCCAGCGCATACAGCCAGTGCAGCGCAGCAGCAGTCTAGAGTTTGCCAGAGCCCTCAGCGCATTCAGAAAGCACATGGGCCCGTGCACGGCGCAAGATGGAATGCGTGGATGCGCGGAGACGACGAGTAGCGCTTTGAACGAGCTGACTATACAGGAAAACAAAAATCTGTCCTTGAAACCGTGCGTGCTGCGCTCAATCAGCGTGCTACAGACCGGCAGCTGCTCTGCATCGTGCCCCGCGCCAGGAAAGAAGGGACTGCCCATCAAGCAGGCCCAGAATGCGCAGTTTCGGTCCGCCGTCAAGGAGCTCTACAGCCCGTGCGCCTGCCGCGGCAAATGCGTCAGGAACAAGTGCAGCTGCGCGGTGGCTGGGATGCCGTGCGAGCTCGCCTGCGGGTGCAGCAACTGCCAGAACCTGTGGTTCTGC
>JALRLY010000260.1:0-68914 GCA_023647555.1 Pancytospora philotis
AGGACAGTGGACTCGGGGTATTCGCCCGGGAACATCGTCCAATACGCGGCTTGTAGCGCAAAATCGTTCTTTTTGCTGGCAATAACGCTGATAAATACGCGCTTGCAGGCCTGCCTATGATCCTTGCGGAAATTTCTGAGTCCGAGCACGTTTTTCATAAGAGCCGTGATGAAAATGCAAATTTTGTAGCGCCGCATGATCATTGCAGGCACACTGCCGGCTGTCGGAGCTGCAGCGCTCGTGGCCATCGGCGCCGCGTCCCAAGCAAATGCAGCCTCGAGAATCTCACTGAGCTCTACGTCTAAACCGGCTCTGTGTGAGGCCACTCGCCGGAGCAGATAAAGGAAAGGCTCCAAATGTTCAATCGTGTCAAACGACTTATGGATCATATAAAATCGCGCAGAAGAAGTCGTTCTCCTCTTAACTTTTGTGCTCAGATACTCTCTGATTCGCGCAATATTTTCTTCCATAAAATTTCTCAACAGTAACTCGCGCAAAGCACCGTCTTTGTCTAGATTGTAGCCTTTCCTATTGAAATATCCCTTGATGCTTGGCCTGGTGATCTTGTGGAAAAGCTGGTGCAGCGCCTCCAACGCCGCGTACGTCTGGCCACGCATCAGCGTATCAATTAGGGCGATTGGATCGGGACGAGTGAGCACAAAGAGGCAGATGAAAGTTTGTTTTTCTCGCGGCCACCACTTGCATTCGGCGGCATCATATTTTTTATTTAACAGTTGCATGGACTTGGGGCATTTCCTGTTCTCTTGAATGCATTTGTCAAATAGCGCATTGCAAACAGTATTGATGACGCCCTTACTTAGACCATAAAAAGTGAGGATGCCCTGTTCAGATCCAGCCGGAGCGGCTGCATGCCCCATAGCGCCGATCATGTGTCCCATTAATAACGTCGCTCTCATAAGGGGGAATTTTTCACCTGGCTTATAGATACGCCAACGCCGAGGTTGCTCTGAGGGTTGTGGCTTGAGGCGGCATGGCAATGGGGCGTGTTGGAAATGCTTATACGAGCTGTCAACATGGAGGCCTAGATCCAATTCCGGATGCTAATCCGGAGAGGAAGCCCCGAGAGGTGTAAAGTCAGGCAGTCAACCGTAGTAGTAGCAGAGCCGATGTATCAGTTTGTGAAATACACACAGGGGAACCTGATACGAATCACGTACTAAGATAGAGAGCAGGCGCACCTATCCAGCGTACTTCCTGGACCAGAAATCTGAGAGCCGGCCCTAAAATTTTTGCGGCGCTCAAACTTGGTCGCGCGGCCGGTCCCATGCGGGGCCTGCTGGAGCATACGGTCGCGGAGCTGCTGCGCACTGCCGGCTTCGAGAGGGTGTCGCGCCAGGCACTGGAGACGCTGCTGGTTGTATTCGAGGACAGGCTCTGCGCTGTGCTGAATGCGACTGCGAGCCGCGCGGCCTTCGCGGGGCGCCCGAGCGCGTCTGTCCTGGACATCATGAACACGATCACCGCGCCCACGGGCTTCAGCTGCCAGATCGGCACGGACCGGCGGAACCCGGCAGAGCTGCGGCGCTGGGCCTTCGGCGTTGCGCCCGGCCTGCCCGCGAACTACGAGGGCGAGCAGCACGAGGACCAGGCGGAGTGGGTGAGCCCGCTGAGCACGCGCGTGGAGAAGTTCATCCACATATACGACTTCATGCCGAGCTTCCCGCCGATCCACACATTCCGCCTCACGGCCGCCAAGGTGCCCGCCTCCAAGAACCACTCGTCCCGGGTCAAAAACCGCCTCGAGCAGAGCCTCAAGAGCGAGAGCAACATGATGAAGCTGATCAAGTCGAGCGGCTCGCTGCCAAGCTACATCAATTTTCTGTACAAAGCCAAGAAGTAGCTGGTGCCGGCAGGGTTGTTTTGTGGGATTGAATTGTCCCACTGCCGTGCAACCCCAAATAAAATCTAGCACAAAGCGAAAGACTGCACCTATAAATTAATTGCGTACGTATTTATTGCCACTGGCAGCCCGTTTCAGTTTACTTTCTGTCGAAGCACTTCATTTTATTCGCAGCGTTTTCCGCTGCCGAATTTAAATATTTTCAGCGGACTGTGGGCACGATGCCCAAGGACTGCAGCAAATGCGGCGAGCCTTCGCACATAAAAATTAATCTGCTCGGCTACTGCAACGCGTGCTTCGAGAAGCAGCTCGAGGCCAAGGCGCACAAGCACATGATGGGCTTCCCGCCCGGCTCCAGAATTCTGCTCTTCCTGAGCGGTGGGCCCGCTGCGGCCGCGCTGTGCAGTATTGCACGCGCGTTCTTCAGCAAGCGCGGGCGCTGCACGGTGGAGGAGTATCCTAGTGCAGCGGACGACAGCACTATAGAGCAGAACGGCTCCGGCAACGAGGGCGCTAGCATTCAAACAAGCTCACACTCGCCGATACCGCGGTGCGTCCTCGAGTATAGTCGCACGCACGGCTTTGACGCAGTATTCTACCCCCGCGTGCTGGAGTCCGTCCTCAGCAGCTCGCTCGCCAGCCTATGCGCAGGAGACGGGCCGGCCGCTGCTGAGAACGCGTCAGGGTCCATCTTCAGTGGCGTGCGCGCGATCAACCCCTTCGCGGGCATAAAGGGCAAAGAGCTGGCGTACTACGTCTACATCAAGAAGCTGCGCAGGCCCGCACAAGCGCAGCCGGTGCCCAAGGTCGAGCTGGCGCTGGGCAGATTCCTCTCTGAGCTCGATAGCAAAAACGGACTGGCGCTTTTCAACGTGCTGAACATCCTCAAGAAGCTGGGCCAATAAACTGCTTGTATCGTATCACCTAGTTTCTGTTCTCTTCTGTACGATCCAGAGTGCCTGGTTGAGTGTCATTCTGCACATCAAGGGGCGGCTGAGCCCGTCTCTTTGCCCCGCACCCAGCTCAGCACGTCCGTAGCACAGCTTAGCGCGGCGGCCCGCGCCTCATTGAGCGAGCCACGCGCGTCAACGCACCAGCCCGCCCTGAATATAGGCTTGTCGGTGCGCAGCGCGGGCACCTGCGGAACAAAGCCGATGCTGCTTACGACCAGATCGAAGACACCTTTCTTCACCTCTTTTCCGTCGCTGTACGTCACCTCATAACTGCCGTTTCTATCGCAGATCTCCTGCGCGCGGCTGTTGAAAACGAGCGTCAGCAGCTTCGGGGTGCCGAAAAGAAAGCGGTTCACGCTGTCGCGCGCAGCCTCCCACCACCGCCGGCCGCCGATCCTCGAAAGCAGACTCGCACGGCTCTTCATTTGGCGCGCAGTATGCGCAGGCGCAGCAGCAGATGCATCATCTACGGCGCTGCCCTGAGCGTTCTTCACGCGGATCTTCCATCTCCTCCCATCGATCAGCTCGCGCAGCAGATGGTTATCGAAAGGTGCGTCCTGGGCTGATCTGCTGGACAGCACTGTAACGGACTCGCACTTCCCGTGCACGTACTCGAGTATGTCGAGCGAGACGTTGCCCATCCCGATGATGCACAGGTCCTTCCCCAGGTACGGCACAGAAGCGTCGTGGAACTGGCGGACGAGCTGCATCCCCGGGCGCGCAAGCTGGCCGCCGGGGATCTCCAGCGCCCGGGGCACCGCGCCGGTCGCCATAACATAGAACGAGCAGTCGCTGTTGCAGATCTGCGACGCGTCGGTGTTCAGATGCAGATCCACGCGGTCGCTCTGCAGGATCTCGCCGAGGCCGCTGGCTTTGGTCCGCGCATACTTGTAGTTCCCGAAGGCCTCCCCCGCTTTATCGTACACCGCGACCGGGACACCGCCCGCGCTTATGTACTTCGCGGCGTACAGCCCGGTGGGGCCCGCCCCTATGACGCAGCCCTTCATGACAGGGATCGCAAAGCGAAAATTTCCAGTACCGCTGAAGAAGCAAGGACAGCTACAAATTAAAATTGGTCTTTGCTGACCGGACAGGGAGAATCTACGCAAGAATTTATTGCGCCCGGCCATCCTCCGCCTGCAGCTCTGCGAAGCTGCGGACGATCGACTCCTCTATGCGCGCAAGGCTCTGCTCCAGGCCCTCGCCGGGTTCCAGAAACTTCATCTTCACCAGTTCATTGTAGACGTCCTCTGTCCTCTTCCGCAGCGTCTGCCACGATCCCGCGCCGTTCTCGATGGCTTCCAGCGATCTTTCGTAGAAGAGGATGATGTTCCTGAGCATCATCCGCGTCTTGACGAACGGACAGAACCTGTCGTACGTCGAGTAGCCGTTCTGCTGCAGGAAATCGTCGCGGATGAGGCGCGCGATGCTCGAAACCAGCTTCTCGCGCTCGGAGAGCGAGTTCCGCCCCACGAGCTGCACGACCTCCTCGATCTGCGCGTCGTGGTGCAGCAGCTCGATGCAGCGCTGCCTGTCGGCAACGAAGGCCGGGTCCACGCCATCGTAGTACGCCTCGAGCTGCCGCGCGCACTTCGAGTAGCTGTAGCTGATGTTGATGGAGGGGAAGTGCTTGCGCTGCGCGAGCTTCTTGTCGAGTCCCCAGAACACCTGCGCGATCCCGAGCGTCGCGGACGTCACGGAGTCCGAGAAGTCGCCGCCGGGCGGCGAGACCACGCCCACCACGCTGACGGAGCCGCGCCGCTGCGGCGCCCCGAGGCACTCGGCCAGGCCCGCGCGCTCGTAGAACAGCGCAAGGCGCGTGCCGAGGTACGCGGGGTAGCCGTTGTCCGCGGGCATCTCGACGAGCCGGCCCGAGATCTCGCGCAGCGCCTCCGCCCAGCGCGACGTGGAGTCCGCCATCATCGAAACGTGCTTGCCCTGGTCGCGGAAGTACTCCGAGAGCGTGATGCCCGTGTAGATCGAGGCCTCGCGCGCAGCGACGGGCATGTTCGACGTGTTCGCCACGAGGACCGTCCGCTTCAGGATGCTCTCCTCGGTGCCCTCCACCGTCAGCCGCGGGAACTCCTCGAGGATCTCGCTCATCTCGTTGCCGCGCTCGCCGCAGCCGACGTACACGATGACATCCGAGTTCGAGTACTTGGAGAGCGACTGCGAAATCACCGTCTTGCCGCAGCCGAAGGCGCCCGGGACTGCGACCGTCCCGCCCTGCGCGCACGGGAACAGCGCGTCGAGCACGCGCTGCCCGGTGAAGAGCGGCGTGTCGCCGGCCACCTTGCTCTTGACCGGCCGCGGGACGCGCACCGGCCACGAGTGGTACATGTACAGGCTCGACACCTCGCCGCCCCACTCGATCTCGGCGATCACGTCTGAGAGCAGGTAGCTGCCCTCGGTCGCCAGGAACACGAGCTTGCCGCGGCGCGTGGGCGGGACCAGCACCTCGGTCCGCATCAGGCTGTTTTCGGCCACGCTGCCCAGGATGTCGCCGGGGCCGACCGCGTCGCCCGTGAGCAGCGCAGGCACGAAGTGGTACTCGGCCTGGCGGTCCAGCGCGGGCATGCTGATCCCGCGCGGGATGTACACGCCGCCGGTGCTGCGCTTGATGTCGCACAGCGGCCGCTGGATCCCGTCGAAGATGTTCCCGTACAGCCCGGGCCCGAGCTCCACGCAGAGCGGCCGCCCGGTCCTGGTGATCACATCGCCGACGCACAGCCCGCGCGTCTCCTCGTACACCTGGATGGTGATGCGGTCGCTGTCGATCCTTATGATCTCGCCGAGCAGCTGCATGCTGCCGATCATCACCAGCTCGTACATCGCGCAGCCGGGCATGTTCTTGCCCACGACGACGGGCCCGTTCACGGCGTGCACCTCGCCCTGCTCGGACTCCTTGGGCTCGCCGCGCCGCAGCTCCTTCATGACCTGCTCAGCGACTGATAGTCCGGCCATCCTGCAGCGCGCCGGGTATTTTATTTATACGGTGTGTTTCAGATCTACTTGCTATCCGGGCACCATATACAGGAACAGTGTCTTTTAAAGCAACGGCGCTGCTCCCGCTCGTTGATCGTGCAACCGCATTGCGGAGTCTGTCATTACATTGCTATAGTACTCCGGATGGAATACTGTTTCTAGTGTTTGAAGCTACGGCTGGATCCTCGTACGGATAGCAGAATCTGCATTCTCTATTCGAATCACAGAATTTTCCAGCAGCAGCTCTATTAACTGTGCGGATCTTGCGCCGGCGCCCGCAGCCCATGATCGAAAAAATTCCGAAGGAGATGGTCAAGGCGATCCGCTCGCAGCAGTACATCCACAGCAGCTACATCATTGCCAAGGAGCTCATCGAAAACGCGCTGGACGCGAACGCGCAGCGCATCAAGATCCAGCTGGGCGATAAGATCACCGTCGAGGACGACGGCGACGGGATCCTGAGTCTGGAGAACCTCTGTATGAACGGCTACACGTCGAAGGAGGAGACGTCCTACCGCGTGCTCGGGATCGACGACAGCAACGCCGGGTTTTCGCACGGCTTCCGCGGCCAGGCGCTCGCGTCGATCGCCGAGCTGTGCGACGTGGAGGTAACGACGCGCCCGCGGCCCGCGGCGCCGCACACGGAGGACGACAAGCTGGGCACGCGCAAGAACTTCCGCACGGGCGCTACGGAGCGCGTGGCGCGGTCGCACGGCACGACTGTCCGGGTTGCCAACCTTTTCCACAGCTGCGCCATCCGGCGGCAGATCAATGAGAAGTCGCGGCGGAAGAACGTCGCGCAGGTGCTTGCGCTGGTCCAGGGCTTCGCATATCTGTACGCCACGCACTTCACCGTCGTGGACAAGGGGCGCGTGGTCCTCGCCGTGCAGGGCTCGGGCCGCCCCGCTGAGTATGCGGTCGCGAAGCACGGGCACGTGCATCTGGAGGTGCTGGACGAGGCCTTCAGCTTCTACCTCTTCCCGCTCTGCAAGGACCGCACGCAGATCATGGCGCTCGAGAAGCGCGTCGTCGGCAACAGCAAGATCCTCGGCACGATAGCGGCCATTTTCCGGAAGTTCTTCGACTACCCGCCGACGTTCCTGCTGCTGCTTACTGACGAGGCGGACGTGAACGTGTCTGTCGACAAGGCCGAGGTGGTCCTGAAGAACTTCAAGTACATCAAGAACAAGATAAACGAGCACATGGAGCTGTATTTCAACGAGCAGTTCTTCATCCACGGTACGCAGCTCCGCAGGGCGCAGGAGGCCGAAAATGTCAACGGGAATTCCCAGCTGCGGGAGGCAGAGCCTGGAAAGTTGGTGCCTGTGAAACCTGCTACTATTGATGCGAATGAGCTGGTTGAGCACCATTGTCCGGAACCTTTGGAAAGCGGGAAAGAAATGGCGAATACTGAGCCGTCTGTATATGCATCAGACCTAGTTCCAGCCCATGCGACGCACAATGAAGGCTTGTGCCATCCGCCCCATGACCAGGCCTCTACAGAGACGGCTGCTGTGCATGCACCGGCAGACCAGCTATCTACGCCTGAAGCCGACAAGCAAGCAGCGGTGGAAACGACCGCCAGCGCTGGCGCAGTGCTGCCGGCCAGCGTTAGCTTGTCGGCGTACGCGACCATGCGCGAGGAGATCCTCGAGCATCCGAGCCTGCAGGTTGTGAAGGAGGACTTCCGCAATATGAACATCGTTGGGCAGTTCAACCAGGGATTCATCCTGTGCACGCTCAAAAAGGAGGACACAACGTTTCTGCTGACCGTCGATCAGCACGCGGCGGACGAGATCTACAACTTCGAGCGGCTGCAGCAGACCTTCAGCCTGAAGAAGCAGCGGCTGATCGCTCCGATCGCCCTCGACATCTCGCCCCTCCAGGAGCTCGTCGTCGAGGACAACCGCGAGGTCTTCGAGCGGAACGGGTTCGTCGTGGAGGGCAAGAGCCTGCTCACGATCCCGGTGTACAAGAACCACTTCTTCACGGTCACCGACTTCTACTCGCTGCTTTATAACATCTCGGACGAGGTCTACGAGTCCGACCGCTTCAAGGAGATCATGGCCTCGAAGGCCTGCCGCTCGAGCGTCATGATCGGCACGGCCCTCGACATGCGCGAGATGAGGAAGGTCGTCGACAACCTCGCGACGCTCACGCGCCCGTGGAACTGCCCGCACGGCCGCCCCACGTTCAAGATACTGACAAAGCTCTGAGACGATTACTCAGCGTTTCGAAAAATTGCTACTCTAGAGCTTTTAATTAACGCCGCAACTACACAGCTGTAGTTCTAGCTACAGTTGTGCTTAAGTAAATTGACTTACACAAAGGCTTGCTGCCGTAAAAGTAAACGAGAGAAAGGCGGGTACATAACAAAACATAATTTAATCGCGCAAAGCCGCGGTGTGGCAATATCTTTACTTAAGAGCTGAGTCCGTCGGCCTCGTTGAACACCTCCTGCAGAGCAGAGAGCGTGAAGCGCCGCGAGATCGTGCCGTTGTACGTCTGGATGTTCTCGAGCACGCACAGGTCGTCGGGCCCGCCCACAAAGTCGATGACGAAGCCGAGGCGGTTGAAGCGCCCGGAGCGCCCGATGCGGTGGATGTAGGTCTCCTCGATCGTCTCCTTCGAGTAGGACGGCAGATCGTAGTTGATGATCAGATTGACCTGCGGGATGTCCATGCCGCGCGAGATCACGTCCGTGGCCACGAGGATCTTCGTCTTCGCCTGGTAGAAGTCCGTGAACGCCTGGTCGCGCTCGAAGGGCTCCAGGTCGCCGTGGATCGCCGACACCACGAACCCGTCGGCAACCAGGTTCTTGGAAAGCGTGTCCGCCATCCGCTTCGTGGACACGAACACGATGGTCTGCGCAACGGTGAGCAGGTTGAAGAGCATCTTGAGCGTCTCGAGCTTGGAGCGCGCATCGACCTCGGTGTAGTAGAGCTGGATCTTGTCCGCCTTCACGTTGCGCTCGAAGAACGTCTGGCACTTCGGCACGAGCTTCTTGAGCGCGTCCTGCGAGAGATCCGAGTACGTGGCCGAGAAGAACACCTTCTGGGCGGCCCTGAGCGCCTTGATGAGAGAGAGCGAGCAGGCGCTGAAGGAGCGCTGCGAGATCAGCTCGTCCGCCTCGTCGAAGATGATCATCTTGATGTTCTCGGCCTTCAGCTGCCCGGACTTGGTCAGCCCGAGGATCTTGCCGGGGCTCCCCACGACGATCTCCTCGGGTATGTCCTCGGCAACAAAGTTCCGGAGCGCGAGGCAGACGCGCACGCCCACGAAGGCGCCGAGCTGCCCGACCACCAGGCCGACCTGGTTGCTCAGCTCGCGCGTGGGCGTGAGGATCACGACCTGCGGGCCCTTCCCGACCTCCGCCTTCTGCAGCGCGCCGAGCGCGAAGGCAATGGTCTTGCCCGTCCCGCTCTTGCTGTGGAAGGCCACGTCGCCGCCGCTGAGGATGTACGGGACCGCTATGTTCTGTATGAGCGTCGGCTTCTCGAGCCCGATGGAGTACATGCCCTTGAGCAGGCTCTCGCCCAGCTTCATCTCCTCGAAGCTGCCAACCGCCATTATTTCCTTGCCGTTCTCGAGCTGTGTCGAGTACAGCTTGTTAACATCGATGTTGGACACGGACCGCGTGTCGTCCTTCAGCGCGTTGAACAGCTCCCTGGCTATGTCCTTGTCGCTTTGAAGCTCCTGACCGTTCTGCGCCTCCATCCGAGGGTAAATTTTTAGCACTGCTGATGGGCTGCGCCGCTCGCCGGAATCCTGCGGCCGCGGCGCGGGGCTGGCGGCATTTATGTCTGGTTTTCCATAACGCGCTCTATTCTACACTAAATGATGCCGATCATACAAGCATTATACGTCTAAGGCATACTGAAACCGCGGCATGCGCTGCGCGGACCGCAACAAATAAAACCTATTATTAAGCTCGCTATGGTATTTCAGAGTGATATTCTAAAGCGATGACAAATACGCACAAGCGCGCACACATTATACCGCTAGATATCACACAGCGTAGGTATCCAAATTAAGCTTTATTAAAATTAGAATCAGGCGCTCAGCTTGCCTGAACCCCGCGCACCGTCAGTTGTGCTCCTGCAGCATCACAAGATACTCGTCCAGAAGCTCGTTGATGTGCGGGTCGAACGTGTACGAGTTCTTCCCGTAGAACTTCTTGTAGACGGCCCCGAGGTACACGTGCAGGTACTTGAAGTCGTTGAGCTCCATCAGCCGCGCGTAGATGTAGAGATTCTTCTTGGCGTCCTTGTTCAGGCTGATGCGCATCCGCTTGCTCAGGATGGTGGGGTAGTAGAGCTCGAACTTGTCGCTCGCGAAGAACGACAGCACGAGCCGGCCCATCGGCAGCGGGATGCTCGAGAGGATCGATATGCGCTGGTCCTCGAACTCGCTGCATATCTTGTGGATGGCGTCGCCGTGCTTCAGCTTGTAGGCCGAGTAGCTGCAGAATATCTCGGGGTGCCGCAGCCGCAGCAGGTCGATCGACATGAAGATCTTCATCAGCTTGTTCAGCATCTCGAACACAGCCTTGCGGTGCCCGATCGAGTCGACGAAGTGCGGCTTGAAGATCTCGTTGACGAGCGACAGCCCGAACGTCTCGCACTTGAGGTAGAAGTGCAGGAACTCCTTGAGGATGTACGGCGCCGACTCCACGTCGTTCTTCGCGTGGATGAAGCCCTTGAGCAGATGCTTGTAGTACTGCTTGATCTCGTAGTACGACTGGTGCACCTCCTCGGAGAGGTCGTAGCTCACGGTTCTGAACGTGATGTCGCGGGCGCGCATCCGCAGCAGCGGCTTGAGCAGGAACATGAACATCTGAAGCTGGGCTGCCGCAGTGTATATTTAAAGGGTGCTGCGCACCGATTGGCCGGTTCGCCGCAGATCTGGCCAATGAGCTGCGCTCGCGCCGGTGTGATCAGGGGTAGCGCGCAAAAAAGTCATGTGGTAGCTGCACCAAAGACTATTGGAATGCGTATACGACGTAGATGGCTTCACCAATTTATCTGAAAATAAAGGGCAGATTAACTTCGCCTATGAGTCCCAAAACCACCCAGCAACTGCAAAAATTAAACACACTGTCCACAGACGCTACGCTTTAATTAAATAAAGGGGCGGGCTGATACTCTATGCAGCGCAACGGTCGAGCAAGACAGCGTACGACGAGTGCCAGCCTGCGCCTTCAAAACTACGGGAACATGCGCCGGCTCCCGGCCAGTCGGCTGAACGCGCTCCCGCCAGCGGCGCCGGCGTTGTCCTGCGGGCCTGGGCTCGGCTGCTGCGGCGCGTTGAAGCCCGACGGTCCAGACTGAGAGAGGTTGTTGAACAGGCTCGTGGTGTCGCTGACGCGCATCGGATGGGCAAACTGCGCGCTGTTGAAGAGCTGCTGCGCCGGCGCTTCGCTGGGCTTGACAGCGAAGAGATTCGGCACGGCGGTTCCGAAGGATGCATTGGAAGCAGCGGGCTGGGCGGGCGTCGGATTAGGGGCGTTGCTCGGCGGCGGGGCTGAAAAACTCGCGGCCGGTGGAACCGCTTTGGATGGCGGCGCTGCAGTGCTACCTGCCGCAGGCGTGGAGATGCTGCTCGGCCCTGCCCGGGCGCTGGACGCAGCCTTGGGCTCCTCGGGCCGGCGCTCGCTGACTTTGCTGACGCTGATGAGCTTCACGCTTTCGAGCAGCGCGTCGTAGTCGTTCGGTGCGCGGCGGCCGGCGCTCGGCACACGCGGCGCGAGCGCGGACTGATAGTGCACGCAGGGCATGCACGCCGTCTTATCGAGGATGCGCGCGTCGAAGAACCTGATGCTCTCGCTCACGTTTCTGCTGTCAAAGGCCCTCAAAATCTGGAGCTTGCTGATCATCTGGGTGAGCACGGTGTTAAAACCAGCAACCGTGCTATTGTGGACAGCATTGTAGGCCTGCGCGCAGTCGAGCGACGGGACGATCAGCTCGAGCTTGGGGATCTCGGTACGATGGCTCGCGCCCATTCTGCTGTAGCTCTCGTTCAACGCCTGCATGCGGCCCTGCAGATCCTGTCTCAGCGCTTCTATGTTGCGCTTCTGCTCGCGGCTCATCCCGTCCTTCATATCGTCGTCCTGCGCTGCGGCCGGCGCCTTGCTGCTGCTCGGTGCCTTAACGCTACTCGGTGTCTGCACACCCTCAAAGAGGCTCTCGGTCGCACCGCCTGCTTCGCTGGTGGCGGGCTTCGCGGTGCTGCGCTCGCTCTTTGCCGAGCCAGAGGCGCTTGGCGCAGCTGCGCTGGGGTTCGTCAGAGGCTTCAGAGAGCCGAAGCTAAACCCGCCCACCTTCGTAAGCATTACATCATTCTTGCTCTCTGGCTTCGGCAGGGGCTTGGGTGGCGAATGCTCTTCGAGCTTACCAGTGCCAAATTCGGAGTCTGTGCCTGAATCTGTCTGTAGTCCGGCCTGCTTCATAAGAGATGCGAAGCTCGGCGGCGCGGCATCGGCAACGAGCATTGGCACTGCTTCAGGGTCGGCCTCTTCTGCTGGGAGTGCCATGTTGATGTCAGCGATGCTTACATCTCCAATGCCAGCCTCAGCACTGAAGGCAACAGGCCCCTTCTCGACAATTTCGCCATCCGTAAGCTCGCACTCAATGATTGTTTCTGCCGCTGGCTCCTTTGCCCCCTCCAGCTCGTAATAGCAGTTCTTGCCTGCGTTCCTCAGTAGGAGCACCCCGCCGTGGAACTTGGCATCATCGGCAAAGACGATGTTGCAGTCATCGTCGGTGCAGAGCGCGGGCGAATCGCACTCCTCCGGCCAGGCCTGCTGCCCGCCAACGAAGTACAAGAACGTATCTGACATGTTGTTCCCAACGACCAGCACGTCCCCGCAGTACGCCACGAAGTACTCGGCACCATCGGCATGGATGCTGTTTACGTGCTTATCGCTCCCCACGCGCACGCTGTCCTTGTACACGCAGACCACCGCCTTGCCCGCGTCATAGCTGCTGGCATAGAGCAGCCCGTCTGTTGCGAGCGGTCCGCCCTGCGCGCCTTCGAATAACGTAGCGTAGAACTCAGTGTCGCTTACGGGTCCGTCGATGCTCTTCTCGAGCTTGCCGTCCGCGTATATCTCCGCCCGGTCCTCGTACACGATCCCGATGCGGCTGCCGTGCGCGAACGCCTTAACACACTTGACAGGCAGCTGCAGCATCCGCGCGCCCGTACGGACGAAGGCACATGCGTCGTAGACAGCCGTCGTCTGTGTCGCGAACTTGTAGCGGCCGCTGAAGATGTTCGGCAGCTCCGGCCCCGCGGGGACTTCTTCCTCGCGCTGGTACACGAACTTGAGGTCCTCCATTAGGGCCTGCCGGCGGCCGATTTAGAAAATTTTTCTCGGCTGCGCGTCTATCAATTGCCTGCGAGGCATGCATGATGAAAACAGGAATGGACGGAGAGGCGTGGTTAGTTTGGCTGCACACGCCCCTCGCATTTCTGCAAAGCAGCGCTAACTAATTAAAAACCTCGCAGCGCAACGCGCGTCCTGCAAACACTTCAATTTAAGTTTTAATTATCAAATTTGGCCTTGATGTAGTCCTCTGAGTGCTCAGTAAAACCATCGGCCGTGAGCTCGAAGGCGCGGACCTTGGCGGCGTCCTTCTGCAGCACCTGCAGCATCGCCTGGAATATCGAGCCCTCGCCCCTGTCCGCCTCCAGGCGCGCAGTGACGATGTCGCTCTTGAAGCCCAGGCAGCAGCTCTTGTGCTCGGAGAAGTTGCCGTCGGTCTCGATGATGAAGATGCGCGGGTCGCCGTGCTCCGCGGTGAAGAGCACGGTGCGCAGCCCGAGCGGGCGGTAGCTCTGGTCGACCGTGTACTGCTGCTTGTACTCGCCGATCACGCGCGCCAGCATCGCCACAGGCATGTCCGCGCCGTTCGTGTAGCGGTAGGAGCGGCACAGGAAGTTCGCCTCGCGCGTGACGCGCAGCGAGTCCGGCTTCAAGCCCGAGAAGATGAGGTAGAGGCCGCGCGCGGCGTCCAGCGTGAAAATTTTGTCCATCGGAATGAGCAGGCCATTTGCCTGGCGGTTCTCGTACGCGATGCTCAGCCCGCGGCCCTCCTTCTGTATGATGATCGTGCTGCCCTGGGTGCTCGCGTTCTGCGCATACTCGACCTGGACCATCCTGCCCTCCGAGTTGAAGAGGCCGTTTGTGGTCTCGTAGTCCATGGGGGCGACAACAAATAAAATTATTATCGTCGCGCGCAGGGCAGGCTGCGGCGGCTCTGCTCGCTGCCTTTCTGGGATAGTGATGTGGAAATAAAACGGCGCTGGACGGGCGCGCGCATACGAAAATGCTGGATGTGCAGTCGCCGTCAGGCTGAACAAGAACACGCGTATAGCTACTAATTTGGTCATATTCTAGCGAGCCGTAAGTAAGGACAGACCGCAGCTGAATAATACTCCGGCTCGCAATGTGCGCTTGCCATTGCGCAACGTTGCAGAAAAATTTTGGATTCGCCTGCCCCGCGATGGCGGAGAACGTTGCAAAGGCCGACTTTCTGAACTTCCTGATGAGCACCAAGCACGGGATCGACAAGCAGCGCGCGCCCGTGATACTCAGCCACATCGAGGCGCTCGATGCGCCGCAGCTGCTCAGGGAGTTTGACACCGACTTTTCTCCGGAGGCGCTGGACGCGTGGCTCGCGCGCCTAGCCGGGCTCCTGCCGGTGGACGACCCGGTGCTCGCAGATCTCATCTTCGGAATTCTGTACAGCTCCGAGCAGTTCGTGAAGGCCGTCAGGAGCAAGGAGTTCGCCTATGCGGCCGTTGCCGAGTTCTACAAGCGGATGCTGCTGGAGAACCGGAAGTCCCTGGCCGAGTACAACAAGGGCGAGAAGGGGCGCGTGAATATCAGCGCGCCCGCGCGCGTGGTGACGCGCTTCCCGCCCGAGCCCTCCGGCTATCTGCACATCGGCCACGCCAAGGCGGCGCTGCTGAACCAGCTCATGGCGAAGGACGGGCAGCTCATCGTGCGCTTCGACGACACGAACCCCGAGAAGGAGAGCAAGGTCTTCGAGGACGCCATACTCGAGGACCTCAAGCTGCTGAAGATCACCGACTACAGGCTGACGTACAGCTCGAGCCACTTCGACGTCATCTACGACTACGCGACGCAGCTGATCAAGAGCGGCAAGGCGTACGCGGACAACACCGAGAAGGAGCGGATGCGCCAGGAGCGCACGGACGGCGTGCCCTCCGGCTGCCGCGAGACGGCGCCCGAGGAGACGCTGCGCATTTTCGCCGAGATGAACGCCGGCCGGTGCAGGGACTACTGCCTGCGCGCCAAGATCAGCGTGGACAACCCGAACAAGGCGATGCGCGACCCGGTCATCTACCGCTGCGCCGACAAGCAGCACCACAAGACCGGCGACAAGTACCGGATCTACCCGACGTACGACTTCACCGTGCCGATCGTGGACAGCCTGGAGGGCGTCACGCTCTCGCTGCGCTCCAACGAGTACCGCGACCGCAACCCCGTGTACTACTGGTTCATCGAGGCGCTGGGCCTGGAGAACCGCCCGAAGATCCACGACTTCTCGCGCCTCTGCTTCGACAACACGGTGGTCTCGAAGCGCCAGATGAAGTTCTACGTGGAGCACGGGTTCGTCGCCGGCTGGGACGACCCGCGGCTGTGCACGCTGCGCGGCCTGCGGCGCTCCGGCATGGACATGGATGCGCTGATCGAGTACATACGCCTGCAGGGCGCGTCGCAGAAGTCCGCGGTGAACTCCTGGGACAAGATCTGGGCGATGAACAAGCGCGTGATCGACCCGAAGAGCGCGCGGTACAGCGCGGTGCCGCTCGGCAGCTGCGTGGTGTGCACGGTCGAGGGCTTCGACGGCCCCGAGGCTGTCGAGGTGCCGCGGCACAAGAAGGTCCCCGAGCTGGGCACGAAGCGGCTGCTGTTCGGCGACGAGATTCTGGTCGAGGGCGACGACGCGGCCATGCTGGAGGTCGGCGAGGAGTTCACGCTCATGTCGTGGGGGAACGCCGTTGTGCTCGACAAGGTAGTCGCTGACGGGCGCATGAGCACCATGAAGCTGCGGCTGAATCCCACCGGCGATTTCAAGGCCACCAAGAACAAGATCACCTGGGTCTCGCGGAAGGGCGCCGTGTGCATAAAGCTGTACGAGTACGGCAGCCTGCAGAACGAAGTGAGCACCGACGACCTGGCCGCGAAGTTCAACAAGGACTCGAAGAAGGAGTCGTGGTGGCTGGCCGAGCACGCCATCGGCGAGGTCGCGGCCTCGGACTTCATCCAGATTGAGCGCGTCGGCTTCTTCTTCTGCGACAAGCTGCTTGAGTTCAACCTCGTGCCGTTTACGAAGCAGAAGCGCGTCTATTAAATGAATTTGGCATAGCCAGCGTTCTTTGTCTTAGCAGCTGCTGAAATAAAGGCGAAATTTTTGCCCACTGCGATGGCAGACTTGAGCGATTTTCAGCCTTCGGCCATCAAGCGGCACCAGTACGAAACGGTGCTGGCGGGGACGCTGAACGGCGCGCCGGCCATTTTGAAAGTGAAGGCGCCGCAGGTGTGCTCTGCGAACATCGGAGAGCTGCTGCGCAAGCCCCACGCCACCACCAACGCCAATGGGATATACGAGACTGCTTCGGTGCAGGAGCACCAGGCCGTGCCGTACACGCTGGTGTGCCCGGCCGCGGAGTCCGATTTCATCAGGTTTGGACTAAAGACAAGAAACTGCTACGTGACAGAGACGTACGAGGAGTACCTGGCCAGGCCTGTGACCCCGGAGGACGCCGCCGAAGACCACTATTGCGGTGAAACTCCTACACCGACCGTTTACCATGAGGACGAGGAGTTTCTGGTAACTGCGCATCCGTGCTGGGACGGCGAAGCTGCCAACCTGTGGCTGGTCCTGGCGCTCAAAGACGAGAGGTACCGCACGGTTAGAGAGTTAGATTCTGTCGCTGTGCTTAAGCGCGTTAAAGAAGCAGCGACATCAGTGTGTGCAAAGCTCGGCATCCCGGAGGAGCACGTATGCGTGTTCACCAGGCTCTCTGCCGCCAAATCGCGGCTGGCGTTCGGTATTAAGAGCGTGCAGCAGAACACCTGCATCACCGCCAGCAGTGGCTGGATTTTGACCGTTGATACGCTGATCAAGAACCTCGAAATTGACCCAGACTACTACAAGGGCACGATCAATTACATCCAGCAGCTGCCCGCCGAATGACGAGGTTATTAGACTGGCATAGCGGTTGAGGCCGGGCGCTGCTTCTTTTGCCCATTGGTTTTTTACATGCACAATAAAGTCGGTTTCCATTTCTCGTCTTAGACCGCCTTGAAAATTTGCAGACGCGCAGCCCCATGGAGGCACCGTCTAGCCCCGGAGGCCAGGACAGCAGCGCCGGCGTGCAGGGCGCGGAGTCTGCCGCGACGGACAGGCCGCAGCGGAAGGAGGTACAAATGCTCTTCAGCGACCTGGGCCGCTTCAAAGGCAAGGGCGTCCTCATCTCTGTTTACGGCGGGCGCAGCGTCAAGGGCCGCCTCGCGGGGTTCGACGAGCACGCAAACTGCGTGGTGGAGCTGGAAAGCAGCAAGAGCGCCATAGTATTCGGGCGCAGCATTGTCGCCATCTTTTCCTGCGAGTGAGCTGCTATTTAATAGCTCCTCGGCATAATAAACTGTTAAAAATACTTTGAGTGCTGGTTTGCGCGCGGCCCGTGCACCTAAGATTCTTAGCTTGAAATATCTTGAATAATTGATTAACCGGGCTGGACGGATACCAGCGCGTAGAGTGATAGCGCCCTATGATGCATTCACTCAACGGTCAGCGCCCGCCTTTATCCTGCGCAATGAGCACGCGATAAAACCTGGCAAAAATTTTCACATCGCCGGCCGGACCTGCTGTAACTATGCTATTCTTATTTTAGCTTTCAGCCCACCCCATGGACGGGAGAGATACTACTCGCCGTCTGCCACTTCCTCTTTCGACACGCCTGGTGGAGCACATAATGCAGCGACAGCCGGAGCTCGGATCGTTCATAGTTTCGGTGCTCGAGTTCACGATCAAGGAATCGAGCGACCACTATGCCGACGCCTTCGGTGCGCTCGAGACGATTCTGAAAGGCGGCGCAGCAAATTTTTTGGCCGAGCTTTTTGCTGTTGCCGAGCAGCATTCGGGTGCTCAAAGTAGCGTGAACGCACAGCCGGCCTGGCACGCGGGTGGGACGAGCGTACGAAACAGTCCCAGGCGCACGTCTGTTGACCATACTTTTGCGAGGCCAGGCAAGAACCTGAACAGGGAGGTCGTCTTCAACCGCGTCAATGAGGACGCACACACGCTGCAGGACCTCCAGGGATACGCCGAGAAGTACGGGGCCGTCGATTCGATCCGCCGGCTGAACCGCGGCAAGTACCTCGTTGTGTTCGCCGTGCCCGAGGATGCGCAGCGGCTGGTGGAGTCCTACAGCCACGTGCTCGCCGACCCGGCGATCAAGAAGTTCTACAACGTGATGGGCGCGGGGCCGGACGCTTCCAAGCGCGTGGACATCTGCGCGCTTCTGCAGGAGCAGCGCGACCTGCTGTACAAGCTGACGGACGCCTGCGACGCCCCGCTCGCCGCCGCCCTGAAGCGCGTCACGCAGCGCATACGGGACTACATACTGGCCAAGGATGCCCGACCGGAAAATAAAATGTTTAGGAGAGCGCCGCGGCCGCCCGGTGCAGACGGCGGCGTGGAGGCCAGCATCTACTACAACTTGTTCAAAAATTAAATGCATTACACGGAGAGTCCTCTTCTGAATGTTGGCCGTCGGACACCACTGGGTTTTCAGTTCAATTACGCACCCTGCAGCACACCGTCGGGGCTCGCAGCGCTTGCGTCCTGCAGCCTGCGCGGTTCCAGACCACCATATAAAGTTGAAAATTTTGGGACGCGATATGGACAGAGGCGGACGCCCGCTGCTGGACGGCGTCAGGACCGAGAACGGCGCGAAGGTGCTCGATCTGGAGGAGAGCATGGAGGCGCAGGAGCTGCTGAGCGAGCTGTTTTACAAGCCCACCGCTGCTGTCGGCCGCGAAGCGGCGGGCATGGAGTGCCGGAGTGACTCGCGCCGCTACTTCGACAGCCGCGCGAAGTGCACCCGCTGCGGCGAGAAGGGCCATGTGTCGCAGGAGTGCATGCTGTCGCCGACCCGGGCGTGCTGCTTCTGCGCGCAGAACCACAAGAACGGGAGCTGCAGATACGCGCTCTGCCTCCAGTGCGGCAATCTGGGCCACAGGGAGAAGCAGTGCCAGGAGAAGCGGCCGGCGCGGCATCTGTGCATACGCTGCCTGTCCAGGCCGCACTTCAATCTGGAGTGCCCGCTGCGCTGGCAGCGCTACAGGATCGAGCACTGCGACGTGCTGCCCGGGTTCAGGATGTGCTGTGCCTACTGCCACAGCACGGCCCATATGATCGACGACTGCGAGATGAAGGCGGTCAAGCTCTCCATCTTCACCAAAAGCTACCTGAGCCTCCTCGCGCAGTTTTCCACGCAGGAGACCGTGCAGGCGCCCGCGCCGGAGCCAGCAAAGAAGCGCGGGAAGAAGTCCAAGAAGGAACCGGCGCCGGAGCCCGCGCAGGAACCCCCAAAAAAGCACGCGAAGAAGCGCGGGAAGAAGTCCAAGAAGAAACAAGCGCCGGAGCCGGAGAAAAAGAGCAGTACGAAAAAGTCCTGACCAGTTTCTATGGGGGCGTGACGGACACGGCTGTTTGTATGGCGCGTGTACAGACCAATCTATCGCGGATCTCTGTGCTTACACACCTGATGCTTTTCAGCGTCCGCAGACCTCCGCTAGCGGTTAAGGCTGCTCCGCACCGCTGCCATTATGTTAGGCCCGTTGCCCATTCTACTGGCCGCCAGTTGCAAATAAATTAAAAGCTGCATGTTCACATTTAGTTTATTAAAAGCATATCACCGTGCAGCGCTATTTTGGGTGCATATTACAGCGACACACGTTTTGCGCTCCGGGCGGGTTGAGGCTCCGTTAGGAGTCTTTAAATCTGCAGCTCGCAGCGCCGCACAGGCACTTCTCCGTGGGCTCGTCCTCGTTGATGTGGTAGTCTATCAGAAGCTCCTCGCCAGGCTCGATGCACCGCGCGGCGTAGTATACGACCTGCTTGGCCCGCGTGTAGGTCGATGAGTAGCAGTTCGGATCGCACGAGTGGTTGATGTAGCGCGCCTTGTTCCCGACGAGCGTGGCATCGATCACCATGTCCTTGTTGACCGTGAACATGTAGACCGACTGGATGCCGTTCCGCAGGTAGCACCGCTCGCGCTTGTCGGACATGCACTTCCCAATAATCTCGCCCTCGTAGCGCATCAGCGGCGTCCGCTTTGGAATCCTGACGGGCGTGAATATCCCAAGGCCGTGAATCCTGGAAGGGCGCAGCTCCAGCACGTCGTATATGCGCCGCAGCGCGGCCTCCCACTCCGCGACCGCGCCGGCATCCGCGCCCATGCTTTCTGAGGTAATGTCTGCGCCCACATCCGGGCCGGCCATGCCGTCAGGCGCTGGCAGAACAAGCGCCGCGCTGCTTTCTGCCCGCGGTACCGCATTCTTTAGGAAGAAGCTCCGGTAGAACGCCAGCCCAAGCCTGATTCGGATGATGCTCGCATCGCTTAAGCTGTATGCGGCAGAGTCGTCTGTACCTTTCGGGTTACATTCAGCGGGGGCATCCACCTCTTCTCGCTCTGTTGGCACACAAGCCTGTGGCTGCTCTGAAGTCCTGCTAGAGCCGCGCCGTTTACGCTTTTTCCGAGAGCTGCGCTCCTCGGATTTGCGCGCCCGCTTGAATTGCGCCAAATCGCTCCTCAGGAGGATCGCGTTTTCGCTGACAGGCAGCAGGCGCTCGCAAGGCGGGAGCACCACCGCAATCTCCTTCACCCAGTTATTATGCTCGGTGAGGGCCACGGCGGCGACCTGCCTGGGCAAGTTCGTGCTGTTCTCGCTGCTGCAGAGCGAGTCCTGCCCGGCGCCCTCGCGCTTCCCGGTCCTGCGCATTACGTGGGATGCATCCGGGCAAATTGTGATGCGTCAAAAATTTACTGCTGCCGGGCGCACTTCGCACCTGGCTGCCTCCGAGCGGTACGTCTTCGGTTATCTGGTAGTTTAAAGATTATTAGGCTCGATTTAATTCGCTGCTGTGGTAAAACACGCGCCGCTTAGCCTACACCTCGAGACAGTCGCTGATAGCCTTGTGGCTGGAGCGGTGGAAGAGGTGGTCGAAGTCGAGCTCTTCGGCGCCGGCCGGGGCAGACATCTGCGCGCGCCTTGCGTAGCAGAGCGCCACGGGCCGTATGCACCCTGCATCCAGGAACGGGCGAGCGGCGTAGCGATTCACGATCGCCAGCAAGCTCCCGGCGTCGAAGTCGCGCATGCGGCGGACCACTTCGTCGCGATCGCGGATAAAATTGAAGCCGAACGTGAGGAAATGCATCGGAGACTCTATCTCCAGGTCCTGCCGCGGGCTGTACAGAAATGCCTCAGGCACAGTGACAGTGCCGCAGGTGTCTTGAGCCTCGCTGCATTCCGTGGCGCCGGTCTTGCGCAGGTGGTGCAGCGTGAACGCCTCGTGTGCTTTGAACGCCTGCAGCTTCGAGGCGGACCCGAGGCACCGCACGAAGGAGGCCGGGTCAAACTCCACATCGCAGTGCCCGATCAGAGCGAGCTGCTTGAGGGCGTATGCGGGATCGCGCAGCGACATGAGGCGCGAGGCGCACGCAGGATGCGCGTTTACAAATGCCGTTAGGGCGCAGCACACGTACGTGGGGTGCTCCACCAGCTTTTTCACCACTCTATCGTGCATGTAGTCGGCACGGCTCGAAAGGATGTACTGCAGCATGCTGCCGCGGATCGCCCTGCTTTTGAAGTGGGCTTTGACGACGCGCTCGGGCAGCGCCGGCGCTGCGGTGCTGAGGCTGCCGAGAATCCGGTAGGCCAGCGACACCAGGAGCGGATCCTTGAGCCTCTGGACGGCAGCGGCAAGCGGCCCCGCGAACTGGTGGTGGCTGTCGGGGTGCGTGTGCAGATAGTGCTGCGCAGCCGAGCAGAAGTTATCGTAGTCTGATGCGTCCGGACTGCTCGGCTTGATTCTGTGGAGGATCTCCAAATATTTTTCCATGGCCGAGCAGCAGTGTATTTTAAAAATGGGGCAGGATGCGCAGGGACTGCGCTTATTTGACCGGCTGCTATTTTAGTGCGCACAGGATGCTAGCATACTGTGTGGCATAAAAGGGTATCACGGCAAGCAGTAGTTTTAACTCCTCTTAGACACAGGCAATTTACATTATCGGAAAATATTCCCAGACTGCGGCACATAAGACGCGCAAAGTGCAACGGCACATAATGCGCCTCTCACAGCACGAGTAAATACGTGGCCAACTGTACATAAAAATGAACTGCTAAAAGCCCGTGCGCATCTTCTTGCCGCGCACATGCGAGTCCACCGTGCTTCTGCACCGCGTTCGCGAATTCGCAAAAATTTTATTAAACTGCGCGGCGGGCCCTCATATGCCAGTCGTTGCGCTGACCGAAAAGGGACTGGTCGTCGATGTTTTTGGTGCCGATCCCGTGGTGATGAAGTGCTGGGACTACGCGGTCGCGGGCAACCGCCTCGTGTCGATCTACAACAGGCGCGCCAAATTTGTGGACCTGCTGTGCCCGCGCGATACCGCGGAACTGCCGGTGCAGGACTACGTGGAGATGAAGATCTCCAGGGAGGGGACCAGGCTGGTCATGGTCGAGTACGGCAACAGGATCACGGTGTTCAGCGACAGCAGGGAGCACGCGCGGCACGCCAACGTGTCCGAGTCTGCGGTGTCGAACAAGTACTACGCCATCGCCTCCGAGGACACCTTCACTCTGTACAGCTTTGCGTCTGACAAGCCGGAATACCAGGCGCGGCTGTCTGTCAGGCGCATCCACTGCTTCGACGACTACACCCTCGTCGTCGTCAAGAAGGCCGAGACGCACGCCGTCCTGCTCATCAAGGACGGTGTCGCGCGCCAGGTGCTCGAGCTCGAGCAGATCTTCGGGACCGTTGCGAAGGCCTCCGGCGACGAGAGCCGCTGCCTGCTGCAGGTGGAGGTGGAGTATGCCAAGAGCAGCTACTACGCGGACTCCAAGCTGTACCTGCTGAACGTGCACGACGGCTCTGCCGCCGTGGATGACGCAGTCACAACCAACACGGACATCGATCTGGTCTTCCAGGATGAGCACGCCACGCTCATTCACTACAAGTCGCTCGTGAAGGTGCTCTCGTTCGGCTTTGTCGGCGAGAAGTTCTTCGTCTGCTTCGGGAACCAGCCGGCGCATCTGCATCTCTACTCCAAGAGCGGCGCGTTCCTCAAGAGCTACGGCAAGGCGATACGCAACCTGGCCCATTTCAGCAGGGATCTGAAGCGGGTCATCTGCGCGGGCTTCGGGACCCTGCCCGGCAACATCGAGGTGCATGCCGACGGCGCCAGGACCTGCAGCTTCGAGAGCCTCGGGTCGTCGCTGGTGGAGTGGCTGCGCGATGACACGCACTTCATGGTGGCCACTACCAACTACTTCAAGAGCGACAACAAGGTGGTGATCTACGACTACTACGGGCGCGTGGTCAACGAGCTGCAGTGCGAGAACCTGGTGCGCGCGGACGTGTACGGGCTCGAGGAGCAGCCGCGCATGCTGTCCCCTCCGGAGGCGCAGAATGTGGTGCAGCCGGCGGGCGCGTACGTCCCTCCGCGCCTGCTGTCGCAGTTCGCCTCTGGCAGTGCGCCTGTGGTCCCCAAGCCGCCCAAGCCGTCCAAGGCGAACAAGAAGCCCGTCGCCAAGGCGCCCAGCCGTACGCGCGAGACCGTAGAGAAGGAGCTGAACGCGTCGTTGGCGCTCCGGGAGCGCATGATGAGCGGTGAGGACCTGGCGCTGGAGGAGCAGAACCAGGTCTTCAGCATCAAAAAGCTGCAGGAGGAGCTCGAGGGCTTTGGCAACTGAGCGCGCATGGCCAGGGCCTGCCTGCCACACAAAATCCGCGGCTGCCCGAGCCGATTATCGCTGCGGCCCGGCGCGTAGAGAAAGCAAGAGCGCGGTGCGGGCTCGGCTGAACGACAGCAGATCACGGAATAAATTTATCTAACTACGAGTTCGCTCCTTTTCTTTCCAATGAATGATTATTGTTTCTGTTGCCCCGTCTGCTGCGTAAACGACCCACTCTGATATCAGTTTTCTATGAAATCGGCCTAGAGCAACTGTGCGCCAAGGATGTTGTAGGCGGCCAGAATCTTGCCTTGAATGTACGGCGACCCGCCATTTTCTGCCGAATTCGCGTTGTAGAACTTGCGGAAGCGGTCGTCGAGATCCTTCTTGGCGAATCGCGATGGCAGATCCATGATTTTCACAGCCTCCTCCGGGCGCATTTCATCCCTGCGCAGGAATGCGGCCAGTGTACTAGCAAATGCGCGGCGCAGGCATCCGCTGCCTTCTTTGATGGTTGTTAGGAGCATTGGGCCGGGCCCACCGGCAAAATTTGCAGCAGTGCCGGCGCGCAGAGAGCAGTTCCCAGCTTCCAGCAGCGCCAAGTAAAATAACAGAAGCACGCTCGATCCGCGCCGCCCAAGCCTTCTGCAACAACAATTTTATTTTTTACTCAGGCTCGCCGAGAGCTTCTGCCGCTTGCGCATCTCGGCGCTGTCCGTCGGCTTCAGCACCTGGAAGCTGCAGCACAGGTCCTCCTTGACCTCCATGATCACGCCGGAGTTGTCGAACTCGCCGCAGTAGTTGGGCGCGCTGAAGAGCGTCACGAGGCCCTTGTCCGCAAAAAACTCGTAGCCGTCCTCGACCACCTGGTGCGCGCGGCAGATCAGGTCGATGTTCGTCATGTCGAGGAAGCGGCCCACGACGTCCGCGCCGAAGGTCACCGACACGCCGCGGTCGTTCTCGCCCCAGCCGCTGATCTCCTTCTCGGGGTCGCTCCACAGGAGGTCGCAGAGCAGCCCGTTGTCCGGGATGTCCGTGGGCCGCCTGATCTGCTTTATCTGCTCTATGTTTCTGAGATCGGGCGAGATCCCGCCGTGCATGCAGAGGATGCGGCCGTCGATCAGCGCGGATATCGGCAGCCAGTCGAAGCACTCGGTGAACGTCTTCCAGAGGTTGATCGAGTACCGGCGCTTGCACTCGTCGTAGAAGCCGTAGATCCGGTTGATGCTCGCGCACTCGTGGTTCCCGCGCAGCAGGAAGAAGTTGTTGGGGTACTTGATTTTGTACGCGAACAGCAGCGAGATGCACTCGAGGCTCTGCTTGCCGCGGTCCACGTAGTCGCCGAGGAAGAGGTAGTTGATCTTCGGCGGGTGCTCGCCGTGGTGGAAGATCTGCAGCAGGTCTGTGTACTGCCCGTGGATGTCGCCGCAGATCTTGACCGGCGCCTTGATTTCGAGCAGCACCGGCTGGCGCTCGAAGATCTCCTGCGCGGTCTTGCACAGATAGGTTATTTCCGCCTCCGTGAGGTTGACGATTTTGTTCGACTTCGACTCCGCCGCCAGGAGCTTGGATATGATCTTATCCACACTCGGCTTATTGTTCATCTTGAAGGTGCTAAATAAAAATTTTATTACAAAGACGCGCCGGCGGCGCTCCGCCGCGGCCGTCCGCACGGCCTGCAGCGCCCAGCTGCAGGGGCATTTTAAGCACATTGGAGGAGTGATGGGCACTGCGCCCCGCCTATTTTTCGCGCGCTGCGCTCCACTCATCTACTGTGGTACGGAGTCCACCTTTCTTAAGCCAGCATCACTAGTGCATTTTTAGCTGCAACCAATGCATCTCGCTATGCTCTACGGTTTTATACCTTTGCGCTGCCGCTGCCGCTGCTTCAGCGCACCCCGCCCGGTGCGTATAACATGTCTGCGAAAAAGCAGCCGCAGATGGCCGAGGCGCAAAATTTTCTGAGGGACAAGGTCAGAGTGTTCGCCGCGCTCCCGGCGTACGCCGACATCTCGGTGAGCGCGGAGGGCTACGGCACGCTCATCGGGAGGGACGGCCTCTCCGGCATCCACCTCGACCTTGCGGAGGCGCTGAGGAGGAGCGCCGAGGCGTGCCCCGGCGCGGCGGCCGTCCCCGCCTATCTGGAGGGCCTCTACGCGTACCTGCGCGCGCTCTCGCAGCCCGGCGGGAGCGCCGTCGTCTACGCGGCCCGCACGCGGCAGGCCTGCAAGTTCCTGGACGGCTTCCTCAACGTCGTCCGGCAGCACGAGCTGCGGCATCTCAAGGACATCCTGAAGTGGGTGCTGTTCAATCTGAAGCTGAGCTGTCTGTTCAGGGAGCGCGAGTGCCTCCAGGCGCAGATGGAGCTCAAGGGCTACGAGTACGTGCTCAACGAGCTGAAGTCGCTGCAGCTGCTGTACAGCACGGCGGCCGCGAGGGAGTTCCACGTCGTGCCGGTCAAGGAGCTCGAGGCGGCGATCAAGCAGCGGCTCGCCAAGAACAACAACAGCTACGCCTAGCGGGCTGCGCGGTCTGTTCTGCGCGCTCGGCTGCCCGCAATGGATATTAAAGTATTTCATGTACATTTTTCTCGCCGAGTGCGCGTCCACGCCTAGACTACCAGGGCGGACTGAAAGGATCGGTCGTTGGATCCATAGCGCTGGCAGTTTTTTACTTTACATTCGGCACGCTCGCATTTGCTCTAACTTGATTATGGTACTCCCGATGGGAGAACCAACATAATATGCATGATGCGGTGCGTTTTAAACTGCCGCATTTGCACAACGCGGCTTCCGTCTCCCTAGTCTGCTCCACTGGTCGCTGGAAAATTCTGAGAATTTGCGCGGCAAAATTGCACACCTCATGGGGATCTCAGGCCTGCTGCCGCTCGTGCGGCCGACGATGAGGCGGCGCCACATCAGCTGCTACAAGAACCAGAGGCTGGGCGTGGACGGGCATGTGTGGCTGCACGGGGCCCTCTCGATGGTGGCCACCGATGTGTTCAGCGCGGGCATCACGGACAAGCACGTGCCGCTGATGCTCAAGCGCGTCAAGGACCTGCAGTCGCACGGGATCACGCCCATCATCGTGTTCGACGGCGACCCGACCATCAGCAAGGAGAAGACGAACGCCGAGCGGCGCGTGCAGCGCCAGCGCCTGCGCGACGAGGCCGAGTTCTACCTGCAGCGCGGCAACCCCTCGAAAGCGCGCGAGCTGATGCGGCGCAGCATCAGCATCACACCCGAGCTGCTCTCGCTCACGCTGGCCGGTCTGCGCGCGGCCGGCGTGGAGTACATCGTCGCGCCCTACGAGGCGGACCCGCAGCTCGTGCTGCTCGAGAAGATCGGCTACATCGACGCGATCATGACCATCGACTCGGACCTGATCACGTTCGGCGCGCGCCGCGTGCTGTACAACTACAACGGCGCGCACGTCGAGGAGTACAGCGCGGAGCGCCTCCCGGCAGCCAAGGACCCGTTCTTCGCGAGGCGCATCTGCGACATCTGCATCCTCAGCGGCTGCGACTACCTGGACTCGATCAAGGGCGTCGGGCTGCAGACGGCGCACAAGAAGCTGCGCGAGCTCGACACGGTCGAGGCCTTCGTCACCAGCATGCTCGCGGCCGGGAAGGCCGTGCCGGAGAACTACCTCGAGCAGTTCCGCAAGGCCAAGCTCGCGTTCACCCACCACATCGTCTACAACCCGATAAGCGCGGTGCGCCAGCACCTCAGCCCGGACGCCCCCGCCGGCTGCGACTTCCTCGGGACCATCGACAAGCTGCCCTTCACCGTCAAGAACCACATCGGGGACGACCTGAGGTTCGACCGGCACTTCAAGCCCGCGCTGCTCGGCTTCCTGGTGGCGGATGCTGAGGCGCCGGCCGTGGAGGCCCAGGCGTACGAGCAGGGCGTAATAGTAGATGAAAGCCTGTCCTCTAAGTATTTTAATTGAATAAATCTGATTGTTTTTGCTGAAATTTAGAGGGTCTTTGCGGATATTTACTTTAATCGGAAAAGCAGCCCGCGCTGGGTTCGATTGCTAACAGAGCATCGTATTGCTAGCCCCGACACGCATAATACCGCGGCACCCGCAGAGGCCAGCGCCGCTGCTTTGTTGATAGGGACCAAATATTTTTGGCCCATGAACGGGAATGGCTTCTACAACTACGAGATCCCCGCCGTCTCGTCGCCGGACACCTCGGAGACCATCCAGATATCGTCGCTGGCGCTGCTCAAGATGATGAAGCACGGCCGCGCGGGCATCCCGCTCGAGGTGATGGGCCTGATGCTCGGCGAGTTCATCGACGAGTACAACGTAAGGGTCGTCGACGTCTTCGCGATGCCGCAGTCGGGGACCGGCGTGACCGTCGAGGCCGTGGACCCCGTCTTCCAGACGACGATGATGGAGACGCTCAAGCTCACCGGCCGGCACGAGACGGTCGTGGGCTGGTACCACTCGCACCCCGGCTTCGGCTGCTGGCTCTCGTCCACGGACGTGTCGACGCAGTCGTGCTTCGAGCAGCTGTGCAAGCGCGCGGTCGCGGTCGTGATCGACCCGATCCAGAGCGTCAAGGGCAAGGTCGTGATCGACGCCTTCCGCAACATCAACACCGCGCCCATGGGCGGCGAGCCGCGCATCACGACCTCCAACATCGGCTTTCTGAAGCAGCCCTCCTTTATCTCGCTCGTGCACGGCCTCAACAAGAGCTACTACTCGTTCAACATCACGTTCCGCAAGAACGAGCTCGAGAAGCGCATGCTGCTGAGCCTCAACCGCAAGTCGTGGGCCTGCAGCCTCAAGCCCGCGGACACCGAGCGCCGCAGCCTGGCCGCGCTGGTCCAAAAGTACTCCAGGATGGCCGAGGAGGAGCGCAAGCAGGGGCAGGACGAGCTCGGGACCGCGCGCGTGGGCCAGATCGACCACCGCAAGCACCTGCTCGAGAGGTGCAACGAGACGATCAAGGAGGAGGCGATCAACAACCTGATCCACGGCCTCCATGCGTTTATTTTCAATAAATAACTGTGCGAGCTTTCTTGGCGTGCCCGCGCGCATTATGAATTGCCGGCGTCCCGCCGCTGGCCGGCGCCGTGCCAAAATCGCTGCAAATTTTTAACCGTATGGACGTAGTGCAGGAACGTTCGATAGAAATCCCGGTCTACAAGCTGAAGGCCATCAAGCAGGACTGGCTGAAGATCTACACGGCCATCGTGGAGCTCGGGCATCTGCAGATCCGCTTCAACCGGCGCACGCGCATGGTGGATCTGCGGACGTGCCCCAGCACGTCGGACTGCTCGTTCCTCGAGCGCAGCATCGCCTTCATACAGGCCATCATCTACGGCTTCCGCCTCGACGACGCGATGGCGCTCATGAAGTACCGCGACATCTTCATGGAGGCCTTCGAGATCGGCGAGATCCGGAAGCTCAAGACGTCGCACATGTCGCGTGCGATCGGGCGCATCATCGGCCGCGAGGGCCGCACCAAGGAAAGCATCGAGAACTTTTCCAAATGTAAATTCGTGCTGCACGACCAGCGCATCGTGGTGCTGGGCTGCGCCGACAACATCAGGATGGCCAAGGACGGGATCGGCCGCCTGGTCCAGGGCGCGGAGCCGAGCAGCATCTTCAACCGCCTGCGCATGGTGTCCGCGAAGCTGAAGGACAAGTACGGCAGCATCCAGACCATCTACGAGAATCTGAAGAACTAGTCCGCCTGTGCGACCCTTCGAGTGGCCGCGCCTCCATTAAATCTCCTGTCGGGTTTCCTGTATGTTTCTACGTTGCGCCTGCCTGTCTGGCAAGTGCGACGGCTGAGCTATTTTTGGCTAGGACCTTTGTGCCGCTGCATAGTCGCGAGGCACCAGATCTAACAGACGCACGCGCTGCTACCGCATTTGAGTGCACGATTTGCCGCGCCGCCCGGGTTATTCCTCATCTGCGCCATTCTTTAAGTCACCGACCACTGTTATATTGACTATACAGCGCTGTGCATGGATTAGCGGCGTTTTAACATCTCTTGCCTTACTAACCTAGGAATGCTGCGTGCAACAGCTTCCGCGTATAATCTACCGCAGCGTTTTCCTGACAGTCCCGCGCCTGGTTCCGTGTCTGCACCTTGCTGGTTCTCGGGCCGCTCAGTGCCGATGCATCCGAGCCAATGCTGACACACGCAAAACACCGTAGCGCTCAGTTCCGCAGCCGGAATAAATTTTTTGCAAAATTTTACTATAAATACGCAGGCGCTCAAGAGCCCCGAGAACATGATGAACTTTGTTATCCCTGGCTGAAGTGTGATGAAAACTTACTCTGATTCTCCATTTTATAATCCAAGTTGTTTTTGTTCGGTGTTTTTAGTGGCAAGGCTCGTATCCCGGCCGTGCAGACGCTGTGTCAGACAGGTCCAGGGTGCCTGTGTTGCTCTTATTTCAATCTCCCGCTGTACTTCTTATAATGCAAGTCGTCTGTTGTGTATTCAAGTATTTACGGCATTTGTGCTGGTGCGCATTTCGTGAGTGCTCCCGCTTTGTTCGCAAATTCAAGGACTTTTTCAATATTGGATGGTAAGGCTGCTGCAGCCACAATCCACATACGCTGGTAGGTTTCCTCATATTTGCATATTTGCATCGAGCAATACGTGAAAGCAGTTTCGCTCAAACCTTGAAAGCTGTAAATAAGGCGCGGACAGAAGCACAAGAAAATAAATCCCAACGAACCCAGCGGTTCGTTCTTGGTTTCAGCCAGTACAACGCTCGGCAAAATTAAATTGGTTACCGTAAAACTTAGACAACGCTGGGTCGAAGCGACTTTCCAACCCGCTAGGACAGAAGGCACAAAGGATTTACTATCGCACGTGCACGCGTGTTTCTGCTAATTTACAGGGGGCCGGTCAGAGCCTCGGCGAGAAGCACAGGCGCGCGCCTATGAAGATGTGGTCAGAGGGGAAGTGGATGTTCGGCAGCCCTACTGTCTTCTCGGTGTACTCGTCCTCGACGGGCGAGAGCACGCTCACGATGCTGAGGCCGTCGGAGTAGAAGATGTAGTCGATGACCTCCCTGAACGTCGGCGTGAAGTTCGTGAACGTGAGGTCCTGGCCCGCGTACGCATCGTAGAAGGCGCACGAGTGGCTGAAGCCGCTGGAAAAGGGCGAGTAGTCGTAGAGGTTGAAGTCGTGGCCGTTCACGCAGCGCTCCACGATGAGGTCGTACACGTACGAGCCGCGCAGGCTGTTGAAGTCCCCGAGGAGCACCGTGGGCGCGTCCTTGTACTTGCCCTTGATCTTCTCTATTTCCTCGATGAACAGAATCGTCTGGAAAAGCTTCACGTCGGAGTACTCGGGGTCCCAGAAGAGGTGCGCGTTCGCCACGATGAGCAGCGCGCCGCCGGCCTGCTGCAGGACCGCGATGAGCGCGACGTTGTCCTTGCGCGCGTGGCGCTGCAGGATGTCCTGGTTCATCGAGAAGCGGATGTCGGTGGTGATCTTCTGGTAGAAGTCCACGCCCACCTGCTCGACGAGCTTGAACTTCCCGCGCTTCCAGAAGATCGCGCAGCCGTCGACGGTGCGCTTGTCGGAGAGGAGCAGCGCGCGCCCGCGCGGCAGGAAGGCCGACTCGTAGTTCAGGCGCGTCTCGAGCTGCTCGCGGTAGAACTCGAAGTACGAGCACGTCTCGATCTCCTGGAGCGCGAGGATGTCGACGTTGTACGAGATGATGTTCTGCAGCACGGTTTCCTTGCGCAGGTCGGCGTTCAGCACCCACGAGGGCGCGTACGTGCACTTGGAGGCGAAGTAGTTGCAGAGGATGTTGTAGGTGCCCACGGAGATGAACGGCTCGCCGCTCTCCCTGCTCAGCACGGTGTCGACCCACGCGCGGTCGGCCGGCGAGGCGTACGCCGTGTTGTTCTCGCGGCAGAAGTGCACGAGCGAGCGCTCGCGGCTGAGCGTGTTGAACGGCGCCACCAGCGGGTTATTGTGCATGTTGAACACCTCGAGGCCGTGCAGCCCGCCGAGCTCCATCGGCACCGTCGTGATCGAGTTGTCGTTCAGGTGCAGCTCGCGCAGCCAGACCATCCGCCCCAGCTCCGGCGGGATGCTGCGGATGCGGTTGAACGCGAGGTTCAGCCGCTCCAGGCTCCGGAGCTGGCAGATGTCGCGCGGGATGCTCTCGAGTTCGTTATTGTTCAGCAGCAGCTCCTTGATGCCGTTCAGCAGAAAGAGCGAGGGGCTCAGGGATTTGAGCCCCTGGAACGTCATGTCGAGCCCGAAAACGCACTCGGGCCCCGGCGATATCATCCTGTTAATTGCGCGGCGGTCCTGGCCGTCGCCCACGCGCACATGCCGCAGCCGGTCCTCCGTCTCCTGCATCCTGGCTCCCTGCTGCTCTTCCATGGGTCTGCTGCGCCGCGGCGAAAATATCGTCGGCAAAAGAAAACAGGCACGGCCGAGGCCAAGGAGGCGGCAGGCCGGCACGTGGGGGCTGGGCGTGGTGATAACCGCCCGGTAGAGCACACAAGCAGTAGCGTTGCACCACTGTCCATGCAAACACCGGCGATCGCCCATTCGCGGCTGTTATTGGCCGTTTCAGTTGGAATGCACGAATCGCCAATGGCGCGGTGCTGCCGTAACGGCTGCCTCAGAGACGCGGCCCGCCGCAGATCGCTGCAGGGTTCGATCGCGGCTCTGGGCCCGCTGTGAGCATCTTACTGCCCAATCTGCGGCTCGTTCGATGCAGCAAGTGCGAGCAATTCCAAGCACACGAAAGAACGCGCGCAGCAATACCAATATTAATATTCGTGAGCAATTTATTCATTGTCCAGCATTGAAGAAGCCGATGGCGTAGTTCTCCTGGAGCACCTTCGCGAGGACCTTCTCAATGGTGGCCAGATCGGAGTTGGACCAGACCTGGTTCTTGGAGTCGAGGTACACGAGCTGGCGCATGTCGTCGCGGCTCTCGACCTCGGTCGCGCGCGCAGCGACCACGGACGGGAACACAAGATCGTTGACGACCGCCTCTCTGTCGTGCTTCGGGTTGTAGTTCTTCCGCGGCGCGATCTCTTTGTTGTTCATGGTCAGCACCATGGCGTTCGCGAAGATCTTCGCAATGCCCGCGACCATCTTGCTGTACACGAGCTTCGCGTGGCGCAGCAGCTCGCTGTCCATCTTGACGACAACGACCTCGGACATGTTGTTGCCGAACTTGAGCGGAACGACGGTGACCCTGTCGGCCATGTCCTGGAGCTGCGGGTGCGCAGAAACGGAGTCGGCGAGCGCGTCCTTGATCACCTTGGACACCTTAACTTCGGCCTCAGTGCGAGAATTCATCGAGGGTAAATTTTTTCACAGTTTGAAAATTTTGGCCGCGGCCGGCTCGCATGCGCTTGGCGGACTGCAGGGAAACTGACGGGCACGGCGTACGCGCTCCCGCATACTGGCTTGGTGATGTTTAGTCGTGCAAATAGCCGAGGTGTAGCACAATGCAGCGCCTCCGCTTTCGCTGCGTGCAAAATTTACTGGTGTCCCGCGGCGACCGGTAGAAAATTGCAGTGCGGTTTTAGATGGCGCCGGCGTTGTGTTTTTCTGCGGTGCATCTAAGACGATCAATAAGCAGTAGCAAGCGCACCGGGCGATCTATTTTATATTGAAAACTTCCGCAGCACCTGTCCCGTGATAGCATGCTTGGGTCGGGCAAAGCCACAGAATTTGGCACGACCCATCGGACAAACCATGCGTTTATTCGTCTGTTATCTAACACATGCAAGCGAAGAGCTTCGAAAACGCAGTCCCGGCTGCCGCGCACAGATTTTAACTTACGTGGCTTTATTTATAATTAGTCTCGCCGCGGCGGGCCTGTTGATATCGCACTGTGCCACCGCGCTGCGGCCGCACAGTCTTAAAGCTAAGTGAGCGCGCCCATCCTTGCTTAGATCGAGGCGTAGCCCGCCTCCGTGTAATTATCTCCGGTAATCAGCGCAGCGGGCACGCGCAGGACGACGCGCGACATGATGCCCGAGAAGCGGATGGACGTGACCTGCTGGTAGCTGACGTCCGCAGCATCGATCGTCGCGGATGGCAGCTCGTTCGGCTTCAGACGGTCCGACAGCTTCAGCATGAAGTCCGGGCTCAGCTCGTTGTACTGCGCCAGGCTATCGGGGAGCTGTGCGATCTCCCCGGACAGAAGGATGACGGCGGACCGCTGCAGCGCATCCAGGATGCTCTGCTCCTCGGCCGGCGTAAGGCTGGAGTTTGGTGTGTAGAAGCGCAGCACCCGGTTCCTGTCGTAGTACAGCGAGCAGCACAGCACCAGCACACACACGAGTGCGAGCACGGAAAGGATGTCCAGCACGGCGCGCTTCCTGAAGGGCATGCAGATGAACGGGACAATCGCTATCCCCAGCAGCACGAGTCTGACAGGCATGAGCATCACGGAGGCGTCGGTGAGCCACTCAGTTACCAGGAGCAGCAGCACTATGGCCAGCATGCACAGCACCCCGCACACAAACGGAACCTTGGACAGTTCAGATTCCTCTCCTGCGCTTGATGCTCTATTGTCGGCTTTGGGTACTCTGCTCTCAGCCGCAGGCGTCCTCTTATCGGCGTTAGGTGATCCTCTGCCGGCGCTAGGCGATCCTCTGCCGGCGTTAGGCGATCTGTTGCCGGCCTCAGGCGTATTATCATCGGCTTCTGGCATTCTGATGGCGCTGCGGTCGATAGATTTAAGGGCCAATGAAACACGGTTTCAAGTGGCATGCGGCAGCACCTGCGGCTCCTGGATGGGCTATTGCAAACGTGAGTGTTGCAGATTCAATGAGGCCAGCACCGGCTACAACTTATTAATGTAAAATATTCAACTACTGGCCGTATACAAGTGATGGCCTAACAGCAGCAGATCGGCAAACTGGACGCCATTACTCACTATAACCAGCCATTAAGTATAGTAGGTGGGCTGAACATGCCGCGTGCATAGATTTAGACACTGCCCGCTCAGATGGACGGCAGCCCGTGCGCTAGCATTCCAATCAGGACCACCAGCCTTCAATCAGCTGACAGGTGGCGAGAAGACATAAGCTGACAGATGCCCAGCCGCGGTCATTGGTGCGGCGCAACGGCCCGGATCAATCTGCAGCGCCAGGTTCGGCCGCGCAGTGAGTGGTTCTTGCCCGGATGCACGAATGGCCGCAGGGCCCTGCAAGATCTGAGACACATTCGCGCTTGCCCGACCAATCGGCACAGCTTGAAGAGATGTGATTACTTGTCCGCGAAGATAGATACCAATCGGCACGGCGGAACGCCACTGGTCGGCTGGCAGATGAAAAAATATAAATAAAAATACGCAGCAGTCAACATGGCCGCCAGTACCGAAATGGAGAACGCCAAGGAAGACATCAAGTCTGAGTGCACCAAGCTGCCGATGATACTCGGAGGTATCGCGGTTGGCTGCGTCATATTATTTCTGCTCTGCACGCAGTGCTTCTGGGACTCCAGCATCATGCTCAACACCTGGCTGCGCTGGGGACTGCTTGCGTGCATCATCCCCTTCTGCTTCATCAAGTGCGAGAAGAAGAAGGCGAACATCGGCGCCATTGTCGGATTTTGCCTTACGCTCTTCTTCATATGCGTGCTGTTCTACTACCGCAACAAGGTAACCAGGTTCTACATCAACGGCTCCAACCTCAGCGATGCAAACGCGAAGACGATCGAGTCCCACCTCAACCCCTCCGGCGTCGTGCTGCTGTTCGGTGATAACGTGGCTCTAGCGCCTGGCAGCCCCATCATGAACCTCGATGTGTCATCGAACACGGAGCTCGGCGCGGCCCTCGCCGCCGTCCTTGCTAAAAAGTCTGGCGGCGACGCCAGCGCCGGCATCGATAGCATTCTGAACAGCGAGAATTTGGTGAAGATGATCGACTCGCAGCGCTGGTCGGGCATTATCTACCAGGGTGTCATCAATCTGACCAATCTTAATGCTGTCGATCTGTCTAGCTTCATAGACAGTGATGAGGATAAGAAGAAACACGGCATCACGACTATTGGTTAAATCATTTATGTATCTTTTCTTCTATGGTCCGCCCACGGCCAATCATAAGGCGTTTTACTATTATAAACGACACTTCGTGTTGCTCATTGCCCGCAAATCAGTTCAAAATAAAAATGAACCGCAGGTGCCCGGCCTTTTCAATGAAGTCTCGTCGGCAAGGACACAAGAAATATTAAAAACATTTATTGCTAATCGAGCTCTAGTAGGGGAGGCGCTCAGTCGTTCTTGACGATGAACTTGCACAGCGTGTCGTAGAACTTCTCGTAGTCGATCTTCTCCGTGTTCACCATGCCCTGCTGGCTGGGGTTGACGTAGTGCAGCAGAATGCGCGCCTGGCTCTTGCCCTCGCCCGTCTCTCGGTACTGCGGGACCGGCAGCCGGTCGAGCAGCGACTTGCCGTACGTGGCAGCCTCCTGGAGCACGTCCCTGAAAAACTCGTTGCCGGGCTGCTCGTGCAGGCCCTCGATGTACCAGCTGTCCACAAACGCGCCGCGCCACAGCAGCACGTTGTGGAACGAGTCGAGCACCAGGATGGACTCGGGGTCGAGGCTGCCGGAGTCGAGCTCGACGGGCGCCACGTCGCCCTGGTAGTGGAACGCGATCAGCGCAGGCTTTATCATCTTGAGCGCGTCGGCGGTGCGCAGCTTGTGCACGAGGATCCGGAAGTACGCGCTCTCGTCCTCCGATATGCCGTCGCGCTGCACCAGCAGGCTGCGGCGGAAGAAGAACATGAAGTTGGGGAAGTAGGACATCGAGTCGGGGAGGAAGACGCTGGCCGCGTTGCCCTTCTCGTACGTGCCGTAGCGCCGCGTGAACCGGATGAGGTTCTTGTCGATCGCGCTCTCGAAGTCCAGCACGTTCTGGAAGCCCTTTTCGATGAAGGCGCGCGCCTGGAACACGCAGGCCGCCTCCTGGTCGAAGCTCGCGTACACCCTGTTCTTGTCGATCGAGAACATCCGCGAGAAAGTGGTCACGCGCGTGAGCATCTGCCTGCTCGCGCGCTGGAACTGCGTGATGATCTGCACGTGGCCGTAGGTGCCGTCGCGCACAGTCTGCGTATTCTCGAAGAGCAGCGTGATGTTCGTCGACGGCAGGATCGAGCCGGTGCGCCAGCCCGAGCCCAGCGGCCGCCCCTCGCCGATGAAGCCCTTAAACTCCAGGTTCGAGCTGGTCCGGACCTGGATCTTCGCATCGAAGCCCATCAGCGGCACGCCGGTCTCTGCGTCGCGCTCGAACAGCTTCTCGATCGATCTGATTTTGATCTCCTCGTCGAAGTCCTGCGCCATGATAAGCGCGCCGCCGGTGAGCGTGACGAGCGGCTTGAGCTGGTCGATGCCGATATCGGCGATCGTCTCGGCGATGATGTCCACGGCGTGCCCCGCGTTGTTCACCCGCTCGCCCAGCTGCGTGTAGAAAGACAGGGCCGCCGCGCTGTCGAGCTTCTCGGCGGTCTTGAGCGAAATCTCGAGCGGCTGCACCTTGCCCGGGCCGAGCGTGCACGGCCCCTGCGTGTACACCATGTAGCGCACGGCGGAGCCGGCAAAGGCGCCCTCCAGCAGGCTCACGGCCAGCGAGAGGGCTGAGCCGGTGCAGCGGCGCGCGCGGAAGCCGTTGAGCACCGGGAACGGGTCGGGCTCGATCCCGTCGATGGCGGCGAGCAGATCCGCGCCGTGCTCCTTCTTCGACACCAAGAAGTTCCGGATATCCCCGAGGCCGAGCTTCGAAACGCCCTCCCTACTGAACTCGGTCGCGCCGGAGAACAGATAGATCGTCGATATCTCCTCGCCGCCGAAGCTCAGCAGCTCCACGTTCGTGCCGAAGCATACGATGCCGACCATGGCGTCGTCGGGGATCACCTCGAGCGTCTTGCGCAGCCCGGCCTTCATCACGCCGTGGCGCTCCTCGTCGTACGTGCAACGGTCGACCAGGAGTAAAAATATGCTCGGGAAGGGCGCAGTGCGGTTCAGGACGTACTCCACCGTGCTGTTCTCCTCGATGAGCTCGGGCAGCAGGTTGCCGGGCGTGATGTCCCGCGCGTACGACGGAAACGAGTTCTTGCTCCCGCAGAACACGCACATCCAACTGAAGCTCGCAAAATCGAGCGTGGCCTGCGGGCAGAGAATCGCCTGGCAGCTGTGGCAGAAGATGGGCTCGCACGGGAGCACGAGCGCAGGCTGCTGCACGTTATACAGGCAGGCGAGCGGGACCATTTCGTGCTTCGTCAGCGTCACCGGCCAGATGTTCCAGGTCAGTCTGATACCGTCTGTTTCCTCAATCTTTTCGATTGTTTGAGCCATTGGGGCTGCAAAATTTTGCCTTGGTTTTTTCGCCCTGCGGCCAGGTGCCGGCCTGCAGCGGCGGGCGCGGCTTCACTCCGCCGCTGGGCGGATACTCTTTGCAGTACACATCGACTATAATGCACGATCTACAGTTTATCTAAAATTTTGAAGGCAAGGCGCATACCAGGTAAGTTTTGCTTATTTAAAATTTCAAGCTCCAGCAACGGGTGCCTGATGCTCATTTTAATCAGCCTTATGTGGCAATTTGAAACAAAGAAGGTAATTTAATGGAATTCCACATTCTTTAACTGTGCATTCGTAGTACGAATACACAGGTAATAACAAGCGCGCACGAGGCAGGCGGCGGCGCAGCGCGTGTTTCATCGCGGCAATAACAGCACCTCGCCATTATAAACAATGGGCGAGGAGAAAAAGAAGGACTCCAAGTTCAGGATCAAATGGTGGTGGGGTTCTGACGAGGAGGAGGCCGCGAAAAAGGCGCAGGAGGCCGCAGGCGACGATAACGCGCACAGGCCTGGAGACGCCCACAACGGCGACACGCGGAATAATAATGCGGGAGGTGGTTCTGGCGATGCAGCAGCTCGTGGGCACGGTGAAACGGATCACAATAAAGATGGCAACGCAGCACAGTCCCATAACCGTGCCGATATGACCAATAGAGCAGGAGAAAATGGCAATAGGGGAAACAGGAATCCGGGGAATGACGGTGCGGCCCAGGACCGCAGCAAAGAAACCGGCGGGGGTAAAAGCGCTGCAAGGGACGATCATTCGGGATGGTTTGGTGGCAACAGGGACGCAGGCAGAGACGGTAATGCAAATGCCAATAGCAATAGCGCGAAGGACGGCCATTCGCGGGGTGTAGGCAGCAACGAGCCTAGGCAGAATGCAGGTCACGGCGACCAGCGCGGCGCAGGCACTGAACGGGCAGCACATGAGAAAGACAACGCGAACAAAGGATGGTTCAATTGGGGGGAGAAAGACGCAGAGCACGGTAAGGATGGCAGCAAACCGGCGGGACAGGGCGGGGCAGCAGACAACTATGGCAATGGCAAACAACAGACATCTGCTGCAGCTGCTGGAAAAGGCCATCCAGCCGATGGCCCAGAGAAGAAGGACGGCGATGGCAGGTGGTTCAATTGGGGCGGGAAGGATGCGGAACACGGAAATGACAGTGCCAAACCCGGAGCGCATGGGAATGCGACGAAGGACCATGCAGACAGCAAGCATCAGCCTTCTGCTGGAAGAGGTAACCCCGCTGACAATCCAGAGAAAAAGGACGGCGATGGAAAGTGGTTTAGCCGGGGCGGAAAGGACGTGGAGCAAGGAAAAGACGGTGGTAAACCCGGAGCGTCCGGGAATGCACCAAACGATCATGCGAACAGCAAGCATCAGGCGCCAGGTGAAAGAGGCAACCCCGCTGACGACCCAGAGAAAAAGAACGGCAATGGAAAGTGGTTTAACTGGGGCGGGAAGGACGGTGGCGCGAAGGATGGCACCGGTAAAGATGCAAAGGATGGCGGCGCGAAGGACAGCACCGGTAAAGATGCAAAGGATGGCGGCGTAAAGGACGGCATAGGTAGAAACACCAAAAACAGCGCAGGTAGAGACATGAAGGACGGCACTAGCAAAGACACAAAGAACAGCGCAGGTAGAGATATAAAGGACGGCACTAGCAAAGACATGAAGGACGGCACTAGCAAAGACATTAAGAATGGCACCGGTAGAGATGCAAAAGAGCGTGCATTCCAGAATGAGAGGCAGAATACCAGTGCAAAAACAGGCGCAGGCCGCATAGCAGATACCAGCGATAGGCGTATAGATGAGGAGAAACAGAATAGCAACTATTTTTTGCTGATTCTCTGCCTCGGCATTGCCAATGTTGTGGCCATCGTGGTTTTGTTCCTGTGCACCGAATTCTTCTACGACGCGTCGGCCCTTTACTACAAGCTGCCCCTCTTCTTCCTGCCCCTTGCGCTTATTCCCTTCCTTTGCCTGCCCATGCCCACCAAGACCGTGGCCGCGGTGCTTGCGATGGTCTCCACGGTGCTCACGGCCGTCATTCTCTACGCAATTTTCAGCAACCGCACCAGAGTCCTCTTCTTCGTCGTCGAGCTCGGCGAGGACAGCGGCTCGTTCGAGGCTGTCGAGGCCACGCCGCCCGCGGGCAGGAACGAGGCGCTGTTCGAGACCGACACGTTCAAGGCCCTGAAGCTGCGCGACAAACTGATGGTGCAGAGCAAGCCCGCGGTGCGCATCTTCCTCCTCGCGCACGAGCTCTCGGAGCCCGAGGGCAGCAAGGAGTACAAGAAAACGCTCGGCGAGAGATACATCAAGCACTACCTGGCCATGAGAAAGGACAACGGGCGCGTATTCATGCCGGCCATCCTCACGCTCAACTGGGGCCTCGAGGATGCGCAGTCGGCGCTGCAGCGGATCGGCGAGACGCGCTACAGCAGCTTCGGCCAGGACTATGTGCTGTTCTACGGCGTGTTCAACATCGACGATAAGCTCAGGGACAGTCTGAAGCGGCCCTCTGTGTTCGTCACGGACGAGGTGGTCTTCTGAGCCGCAGTATGCCGTGGTGTGCATTGCATGGTGCGTTCAGCTGGTAGCGGCTCGGCTTCAAACTCGAGTAAATTGTAACATTAGACGCTTATAATGCTTTGTTTGCGTGTATAGGCACGCGCGGTACTTACGACGGCCGTTGCTGCTGCATTTCTTCAAAAATTTGCCGGAGCCGAATGGATTGGTACGAGCCGGACGAGGACACGTACACGCTTATAGACGCGCTCGCGGGCGAGAGTATCCGGGGCAAGGTGGTGGTGGACCTGGGCTGCTCGACCGGTGCCATCACGAAGGTGCTGGAGAATGACAACTTCGTTATTTCGGTCGATCTGAACGCGAAGGCCCTGTACGAGATGCGGCGCATGCCTGGCAAGCAGATGTGCCGGAGCATGCTCTGCGCCGACCTTCTCAGCGCGATCAGACAGTCGAGCGTAGACGTAGTCGTGTTCAATCCACCGTATGTCCCAGACTACGACTGCCCCATCCTCGGCGGCGGGCCAGACGGCCGGGTGGTCATCGATCGCTTCATCGCAGCGGTTTGCGTGCCAACGGTCTACCTGCTTGTGATCGAGGCGAACAAGCCGCGCGAAGTCGTCGCCGCCCTCCAGGAGCGCGGTTACCGCTCGGAAGTACTGAAAATAAGAAAGATCATCGGCGAGACCATCATAATCATCAAGGCCACGCGGGCGGCAGCGGCTCCACCCGGGCAGTGACTAAGTTAATGGTGCCACGCGCAGAACAATAAATGCTGGGGTTTTAATACAGCAAAAGCTTTTATTGATAGAGGCAGCAGCACTGAAAGTGCACGGGCGCCTACCTGCCGTTGAAGAGGCCTTCAATTGCTGCGTAGTTGAGCTTGGAAGAGACCTTGTGGTCGAGGCTCTGCAGCGCGTCCTCGATGGAGTTGAACGCGATCTTGAGCTTCCGCTTCTTGACCGGCTTGACGCGGTGTCTGCGCTTGGACTCCTGCTCGACCACGAAGTCGCCGTACATGGACTCCCAGATCGCGCTCTTGCTCTTCACCTCAAAGTCGTTCAGAATAAAGTCTTCGCTCTCGAAATCGGAGCTGTAGCTCGCCTCGCTCTCGGCCTGCGTGGACGCGCTGATGTCGCCGGACTGCACGATGCAGGACTTGCCCTGCACGGACCGCCTTCTGCGCCGCACCTGGCGCTTTACGACCGGCGGGTTCTCCTCGGTGTCCAGCCACTGGCCCTTGAACTCGTCGATGCCCAGATTCGCGCTCTCCGTCTCGGCGATCTCGAACAGCCGCTTGGTGATCGTCGCGACCGACGCGTGCACCGCCCTCGCGATCTCGCCGATGTCCCGCTCCTCGCCGAATATCCGCGAGGAGATCAGCAGCGCCGCGCCGCACGAGTTGTTGGGCCGGCGGCCCGTCAGGATCCAGTCCTTCTTCATCCGGGCGACGAGGCGCGTGCTGAAGTCGAGGATCTCGCGGTTTTTGAATCGGAGCTGCGAGACGAAGCGGTGCATGTAGAGCGAGGGGTCGATCAGCGGAATGTCGATCCCGAGCAGCGAGCGGAGCCGCAGGAAGACCTTGCCGACCTTGAACATGTCGATGCGCAGCGCGTTCGAGAAGTCGATGAGCAGATGCGGCGTCGCCTCCTGCCGGCACGTGATGTAGACGCACGCGCTGAGCGTGTAGAGGATCGACTTGCCCTTGCTCAGCGAGTACTGCAGGCACAGCTTGTACCAGCGGAACGAGCACTCGACGTGGTCCGTGCTGAGGCCCAGCTTCGTGCAGATGGACGAGATCGTGTTCCGGATGTAGAAGTTGGAGTCCACGAACTTCGTGCCGATGTTGGCGTTGTCCACGCTCACCATCTGGCCGTGGAGCGTGGACTTCTCGGCGGACGAGTCGAACTGCAGCGTGTTCACGATCGTGTTCTCCTCCTGCACCATTCCGCACTCGCCGCAGTAGATGGTTCCGCGCGCCGTGTCGGTGTGGATATCGCTGGACTGGCAGTTCGTGCAGTTCATGGGATCGGAAAAATTCCCGCTTTCGTAGCCGGTGCCGCTCCCGTCAGCGTGTCTGACGGGCCGAGGCAGCAGCGCGCAGCGCATGCAGTGGAACTGGCACTGAGAGAAATACAAGGGAACGGCTTTGCAACTGCTGGACAGCATGGTTGCTGCGCTATCGCGACACGCATCTGCGATGCTGCAATAAAAAAGGGGCGGGCCACAAATGGCCCAGCCCCGCGCCAATCAGCACAGGAGAAACTCGCGTTCATTAAACAAACTGCCATTTATTGCTTGATTGTTGTTACTAGGATGTTCTGCCAGCAGTGCCATATGGGCTGAAGCATCCTATACGAACTGCACAACTACGAGCTTGTCATCGGTAAGCAGGAACAGCTTGTCCGCGACGGCCACGTGCTGCCGGATCCCCTTTATTTTCAGCTTGCGCGTGTACGACGAGCCCCTTTTGTGCAGCGCGACTGACGACTTCCCAACCTTGGCATACATTCCCTCGCTTTCCGGCAGCGGGCTGCGCGGAACAAGGCTGTCTTCGCTGACCCTGGCGAGGTACTCATTAAAGAACACCGTGTGGCCCTGTCTGTAGCGAATAGCCGCGCCGTTCGCGTATTCGGCTACGCTCTCGATCTGCTCGATGTCTAGATGCGCGGCGATAGCCTCGAACCACGCGTCGAAGCGGTAAGCCCCGCTCTCGATCAGGCCCAGGTAGATGCGATAGAAGAAGCGCCTGGTGCTTCTGCGCATCGTCGGGATCTTGTAGAGCAGGTAGCAGACGTCGGTCTTCCTGTACAGCTTCAGACGAAGGTCGGCCGAGCGGTAGCGGTATACGCAGAGTCGCCCGTCGGCGATAACCATGACGTAGTTCTGAGATGCATAGAATTCCTCGCCCCTGAGGTCTATCTCCCTGCACACGGTGCCGCCCGTTTTGAGATCGGCCTCCTGGCCCTTCAAGAAGCAAAAGTCGGGCACGGCGGTGGGGTCTACGCGCGACGAGAACTTGAGACTGTGCGCAAGCGCGAGCGCGATCTGCTGCCTGAGCGGGTCGTCCATGCGTTCGCTCCGGCGCGGCCGGGCATATGGCGCACATGAAACACTGTTTGAGCAGCAGCTCCGCGCCAGCTTGAGATGCAGTAAACTGATGCGCATCTCTGGTGGCCTGAAGCGGCCCATAAACTTTATGAGATGGCGCCAACGCGCTGTAACAACTCTGCATTTTGTGTCCGTCGTTACCGCTCTCGGCCGACCCACGGGGCGAGTGCTCGTTTCAGCGTGTTTAAACTAGATGCGCGGCGAGGCCTATGGACAACGACAAGCTCTACGCGGACGTGGACGCTGAGCTGCTCTCGCTCCAGGACACGCTGAAGGACCGGCTCAAAGAGACCAACGAGATGGCGGATCTGAGCAAGGACGTGTTCAAAACCTCCACGGTGCTGAAGAAGCACACCGAGGTGCTCGAAGAAACCTCCAGGCAAACCAAGTGGAAGTGGATGCTCCAGTACGCCGGCTGGGCGGCGGCGGGCATAGCCATCGTGGCGCTCATTGTGATTATCGTGTTCAAGGGCTTCATCAAAAAGTGAGCGGTTACCAGCCACTGTACAGCGACCAAGGGGGCCGTCGTAGTAGAAATAGCCCGCGGCTACAGGTATTAAATTGGAGTAGACGTTGAAATTTAATTCGATATGCGATACGCTCATGATAACACCGTGCAGGCATACCACCCGGCATGCGGAACACCCCTGAACGCATGCCTAGCGCCTTTTGTACAGACAAGGCTTCAGCTGGACCGCGGGGAGCCGGCCCTCGGGGCACTCGGCGACCTTGGTGAACACGAAGATCGAAAAGTACGTGTTGGACGTGTTGGCCTCCTTCACTTTGAAGCCGAACTTCTCGACGTCGCTGATGAACGGCTTGGCCCGCCTGATGCGGCTCTGCACCTCGGCGATGTACCACTCGCCGTTCATCTTCAGCACGCGGTTCGTCTCGCGGATGATCTTGCTGATGTGGCTGGCCATCAGACTCAGGCTGTGCACCGCGACATCGAACGTCGCGTCCTCAACCGGGATGCTCGCCAGATCGGCCTTGATGATCTTGTCGCTGGCGGGGTAGCGGTCGAAGGAATCGACGCCCGGGAACACGGTTGCGAGCTCGGCGCTGCCGCAGCCCAGGTCGGCGATCCGTAGCTCGCTGGCGCCCTTCTCCTCGAGCATCACCGTCAGAATCTTCTTCGGGTGCATCGGCCACTTCTTCGCCTGCTCGGCGTAGTACGTGTGGTAGCTCTGCGCCTCCTTCGCCGTGAGCCCCTGGTTTTTGTACATCTTCTCGTTCAGCAGCCGGAACTTCCCGCCGTAGAGTTTCTTTTCCAGCTCCTCGGCAACCGACATGGGCAAATTTTTCGCGCCGCAGAAGTGCCGCCCGGGTGCTGGGAGACAGTGGGGATGCTTGGCTGAGAGCGCCAGTGCAGCCGTGAGCTGCAGATGCGTCCGAATCGCGAATACATTGAGCATGGTCCTTGCATATGAATATCGTTCTATGATGGACTAGGAGAGGCTGCTTTAGTACGCAAACAGCCGGCGAGCACGCGTGTATTTTACAGCTACAGCGGCATTGCAGTTATCCTGGGCGCGGGCCGCCCGCCGCAGCCGATTTTTTAAAATAAAAATTTGCCAAACGGCCCAATGCCGCAGAACGACTACGTTGAGCAGAGCATCAAGACGTACGGCCGCGAGCTGGACTGCGCGTACAGAAAGGCCAAGAAGGAGGCGCGGCACACGAAGCTGATGTCCAAGAAGGCGACCACGCTGATCGGCATGAAGGCCAAGCTGCACCACAAGAAGATGGCTGCCGAGAAGATCCAGCTCAAGAAGAACGTCAAGGTCACCGAGAGCAAGCAGTGCAAGGCCAAGGAGACCATCGACATCTCCGCGCTGCCGGCGTTCCTGCTCGACAGGGGCATCCAGGAGCAGGCGCGCGAGCTCTCGTCCAAGATCAAGCAGAAGCGCAAGGACAAGGCGGCCAAGTACACGGTGCCGGTGGCCAAGGTCGAGGGCCTGAGCGAGGCCGAGGTGTTCGGCGTCGTGTCCTCCGGGAAGCGCAAGAACAAGCACTGGAAGCGCATGGTCAACCGGCCGTGCTTCGTCGGGCAGGACTTCACCCGGAAGGCGCCGAAGTTCGAGCGCTTCATCCGCCCGATGAGCATGCGCTTCACCACCGCCCATGTGTCGCACCCGGAGCTGAAGACCACGTTCACGCTGCCGATCATGGCCGTCAAGAAGAACCCGCACTCCGACGTGTTCACCAGCCTCGGCGTGCTCAGCAAGGGCACGATCATCGAGGTGAATGTGAGCGAGCTCGGCCTGGTGAACGGCAGCGGCCAGATCGTCTGGGGGAAGTACGCGCAGATAACGAACAAGCCCGAGAACGATGGGTGCGTCAACGCGGTGCTGCTTGTATAACAGAGTATTACTAAATTGCTGGAAGTTTAATCGTGTTGGTATGTGAATATCTGAAGAGTCTGCGGGCTAGCTGGTGCGGTAATTTATTCTTCTGGCGCCACGTCCGGTACTTTCAGGGATTATACTCTGCAGTATAATCGCGGCATCTGCGTGTGGATCCGGGTTGTTCCCATCCTACAGCCGCGGGAGGCGGGCTACGCCAAGTCAATGAGCGCCCAGCGCCCGCTCAATAGTATTCAGTGCCGCGGTCATCAACGTCCCATGTGGTCCGTTGGCCCTGCTCCGGCTTAAACTACTTCTGTATTCCTCCCTCCGTCCTTCATCCATATAAAAGACCATGAAGTCTGCGAGGGCCCAGCGCTCTGTGAACCTCATACCGTTTAGAATATCAATGAAGACATCGTATTTCAGCATATTCATGTACTTCTTCATCTGCTCCACCCGTCCCGGGTAATGGATATTCTTGTGCATATCTGTGAAGACTTCGCGCAGGATCGTGTGCGGTATGTCGTTGAAGTAGCGCGGCTCGCGGTTCCACAGAATATCATTGTCGTCGTGAAATGCGGGTACTGGCGGCAGGATGAGCTTAAAAAAGCGCCCAAGAGACTTGTTCAGGTTACTTCCGCACACTGTGGGCATATAGCGCGCATACATCGATGAAAATTCTATGCTGATATCACTACGTTTCATCGTCGTGAGATGCTTGTTGACGAGCTTGGGAATAGTTTGGTGGGAAACTGACTGATTATACGATATAGCTTCGATGAGCTCAAAGCACACCTGATTTTTTGCGCTTGCAACATATTTTACTATCGCACGCTCTAAAAGAACCTCATCTGCTCTGAAGAAGCACAGAGGCGGACGGTGAACTAGCCGCACAAACTCGCAAGCTATGGGTATCAGTTTATCCAGGCGGTCGGCATCATTTGGCCACGAGTTCATGAGACGCTCAAATGTAGAATCAAGCGGGAGCTTGTGGTACCTCATCGAAGTGAATAACACAATCATCAGCCCAAGTTCGCTCTTCGTAGTGGCTCTATTATTCTCGAGAATCTGCGAAAGGTCCTGCGAATCTAAGCAGACCATCTTAGTGCGCAGGACACGGCGGATATCTTCAATTGCGTGCTGGTGGGTCTCCACTAAACTGACGAGCGCGGAATGTAAATCTGAGTGGCCTTGGGTTTTGAATCTATCCATGAAACTATTGTGAAAGAGCTTCGCAAGCAGCACATGGACTTTGAAATCGAAAGTATCGACCAGCTGCGAAGTGAAATGCGGATCTGCGGCGTGCTTCATCAGGACTGAGAACAGCACCAGGCGCACCATCTCCTGCCCAGTGAGCATATTGGGTGATGCATCTACTACAGTTAGTATTATCTCGGGCGAGGTGTGCTTTATGCAGTATTGGCAGAGAGGGGCCATTATCTCTACCTCCAGAGCATTGAGTGTCGCATTTTCAGGATCCCCAAAGGTATTAAAGTCGGCGCATGTGTAGCCTGCCGTGCCTGTTTTATCCAATACCATCGCGAAAGCGCAGCAGAGCGGCAGCAGTAAAACATGCCTAGCCAGCATAAGGGCCGATCCGTTCAATGAATTGGTGAAAAAATTTCAGGTAGCTGCTCGCGGATAGCTCCTAGTACGGTCGCAGTAATAAGAATGGTCAACGAATTGGTAAGTGAATTTATAGAGAGTCTGCATCTAGCCATTGGGTTCAGAAAGATTTTGGAGTCCGTGTTGTTCGAGGCCCGTCAAGGGACTCTCGAGGAGGGCCACGGCAGGCAGCATGAGGTGGCAGCCGGAGAGCTCGTGCATGGGCTCGCGAAGGAGGCGCCGGCCCGTGTGTAGTCAGTAGCATTGGCATGTGCAGTGTTAATAGCACCCACCAATCTGCATCTTGAAATCGCAGAGCCGCAAGCTTCTGCAGCTGATATGGTTTCCCATAATGGAACTGCTCCCCTGCGGTGTCTTACAAAGCACAGAAGAGTCAAGGACACGCACGAGTGCTTTTGCTCCGAAGCGCAGTTGCTGGGTTTACTATTCGTATAGGACCGTGCTTGTAAAAGCAGAAGACGGGTTTATGCGGGTTGAGAAGCGCCTAGCGCCAGCTTAATAGTATTCCATACACCGGTAATCTTAGAGCCACGCGGCCCGCCAGCTCTGCTTCGGCGTAAACTGCTCCTGTAATCTTTCTTACGCTTCTCATCCATATGAAAGACCATAAAGTCTGCTAGGGATTTGCGCTTTGAATTATCTATAAAGCCCTTCAGAATACTGACGAATACATCATATTCCAGCATATCCATGTACTTCTCCATACGCTTCTTTCGAAGCGGGTATTGAGGATCCTTGTGCATTTCTGTGAAAATCTCGCGTAGCTTCATGCACGATATAGCATTGAAGTAGCGCGGCTCGCGTCTCCATAGAGTAGGATCTTTGTGAAATGCAGGCGTGGGCGGTAGGATATTACTGAAAAAGCGAAAACTGGAGCGCTCTGCGTTATCGCATAGTGTGGGTATATAACGAGCATACGCCAACGAAAATTCTAAGCCAATATCCTCGGGTTTCATTCCGCTGACATGTTCAATGACGAACCGGGGAATGGAAATGCGGTCCGAAACAGCTTTGAAAAGCTCAATGCAGATCTGACGATTTGTCTTGACCGCGTATTTTACGATTTCACGCTCTAAGAAAATCTCCGCTTCTCTGTAGAAGACTGTGGGCGGTCGGCGCACTATTCGAATAAACTCGCAGGCGATTGGTATTAGTTTATCCAGGCGGTCGGCATCATACGGCCACGCATCCATGAGACGCTTAAAAATAGTATCGAGCGAGAGGTTCTGGCACCGCTTGACGCTAAATAACATGATCATCAACTCGTGAACGTTCTTTGGAGTAGCTTTATGATGCTCGACAAACTGCGCAATGTTCAATGAATCCAAACAGGGCATCCTAGTGCGCAAGATATGGCGGATGTCTTCGATTGCGTGCTGCTGGTCCGCTATTAATTTGATGAGCTCGGAATGTGAATCTGATTTGCCCCGAGCCAACCGCGCTTTAAATTTATTGATGAAGCTATCGTCAAAGAGCTTTACGAGCAGCACATGGACCCTAAAATCAGAAGGATAGGTCATCTGCAAAATGAAGTACGGATTGCTGGCGTGTTTCTTCAGCACAGAAAAGAACACTAGGCGTATCATTTCCTCCCAGGCAAGTGTACTGGGTAGTGCACCATTTACAGTTGGTTTAATCTCGGGCGAGTCATGCTTTATACAGAATTGGACGAGAGGGGCCAATAACTCTGCCTCCAAAGCATTGGGTATGGCACAAATGGGATCCCCGAACGTACTAAAGACCGCGCATGAGTAGGCTGGCGTGCTTGGTTGAAGTGATACATCCATAGAAGCACAGCAGAGCGGCAGCTGCTGCAAAACAGGCCATGCCAACATAGGGGCTGAGCCTTGCAGCGAGTTAGCGAAAAAAATTTCAAGCGGCTGCTCGTTGGGAACTCGTTGCAAGGTTAGAGTAATAGAAAATACCGGCGAGCTGGTTTAAGAAAATTTACTGGAAGTAAATATGCTTTTATATTCATGCAGCAATCACGCCATTCGAATGCGCCTCGCTTGCTTCTACTCCGCCCGTATTTAACGCATTGGTTAGTTACCCTTCAGAAAAATACGTGCGTCGGTTTTAGAAGGAGATGCCCTTGAGCATCTTCTTGAGCACGATCGTCTCGATATAGGCCTCCACAGAGAATAGACCTCCGATTCCGTAGAGTGTCGGCTTTCGAGCTTTGTAACAACTTCATCCTATATCATTATGTAAAGAATGATCATCGTCTTGCAGCAGTACTCAGCGCCGAACTTGTTCGCAAGCACGTCGTATTTTCTCGTCTTCTCGATCCCGACGGTGACCAGGTGGTCCTGGCTCGTGATCCCGACCTCGATGAGGATGATCTCGCGGCGCTTCTTGTCGTGCACAAAAATGTCAAGTTGATTTGCATCGATCTTGATCCCGGTGCGCGCGCGCGTGTCAACGCAGATCTCGACGTTAGCACATGAAATAAATCTTGCAATGAGCCCAACGGCCATTGACTGTCCAAAAGGCAGTATGCATTCGAGCATAGTGATTGTTAGAGTTGGAAGAACTCCGATGCCTAATTGTACCTATCTAAGGTACGGATAATTAAATACCCATGCTTTTCAAATATTTATTGGCGAACGAAGGTGATACCTACCTTAGCTTGCGTAGGCTAGAAGTGGTAACACTAGATTTTAATAGAAATGCAGTCCGTGCAACCAGTTTACTCGTCAGGATCACCGATACCTTCCTCGGTGATCGCGAAGACCGCCTCGGACTCGGGCAGGCAGGGCGAGTCGAAGATCTTGCAGATACGGGTGTTGCCGCGCCCCTTGCGGAAATAGAGCCGCGTGGTGGAGGCGTGCGCGATGATGTTTCCGCCGATCGGCTTCTTGGGATCGGCATTGAACATCGCCGCGGCCGCATCCACAGTGGCCACGACCTGGTTCGAGATCACCACTGCGACCTTGTAGGCCTCCGCCAGATTGGTGAGCGAGCGCAGGAACTTGGCGAGATGCAGCTGCCGCGCATTGAGCTCGCCGCGCCCGCTGTAGTCCGTCCTGTAGAGCGCGGTGGCGGAGTCGACAATCAGAAGCCCGTACTTCTTGTCGGACATCATCGCGGCAGCGTGGAGCAACAAGTCATTCTGATGGTCCGTGTTGTATGCACGCGCGTAGCTGATGTTGTCGAGCACCTCGTCGGGGTCCAGGCCGTGCCTCTCGGCGATGGGCCGCAGGCGCTCCGTGCGGAACGTGCCCTCCGTGTCGATGTAGATGCACTTTCCGCCGGCGCCGCCGCGCTCGATGGGCAGCTGGCACGTAACGGCCAGCGTGTGGCAGAGCTGCGTCTTTCCGGATCTGAACTCGCCGAAGATCTCCGTTATGCTGCCGCTCTCAATGCCGCCGTTCAGAAGCTTGTCGAGCTCGGTGCTGCCCGTGCTCAGATAGCACACCTCGGCGCGCTTCGCGTGGTACTCCGTCGCCGTGGTAAAGCCCATCGGAATCAGCTTGGCGGCCTCCTTGATGATCTTGTCGACCTTCGTCTCGCTGAACCCTTTGATCTCCAGAAGCTCCTTCCGCGGCGCAAACGCAAGGCTCTGCACGGTGGAGTAGCCGGCCTCGACCAGCTTGGCAACCTCCGTCGCGCTCACTCCGGTCGACTTCAGCTCCTCGATCGAGATGCACGCCGAGCTCATCTGCTCGTAGTTCATATTCTCCTTCTGCACCATTGGGCAAATTTTTGCTATTCATTTTGTGCTCGTATCGCATGTTGAACGCAGACATTAAGCGCCGTTAATGGCGCTCCGGTATGGGATATAGGCACGCGGCTCGCTATTCTCCTGCTACGAATACATCTCAATATACGAAATTTGTGCTTTGTCTGTGGCTACAGGTTAATTACCCACTATTTCGATAGGTAATATTTAAATAGCATCCCAAAACGAGTTTATTATTTTAGGCGCGGGCAACGTGTTGTTCACAGCCATGGATCCGCGGTGCACAAAGCAAATGCAAACCTGCATCCAAAAAATGTCCAACGGAGAGAATGTTCGCATCCAATGCTGCGGTGCACTATGCAATCCATGGCCGCGATGCGTGCCATATGCGCTCGGCTTATTTGCTACGCCACCAGCAGCGCTGCGGAACGCCCGCACACATCACTAAAAATTTGCAGACAGCCCATGGACGCCCAGGAGTTCAACGAGTTCAAGCAGAAGCTGGAGTCCTACACGCCGCTCATCCCGGACGTTGTGCTCGAGTACTACATGAGCAAGTGCGGGGTCACCAGCAAGGACGAGACGGTCAAGAAGGCGATATCGCTGATGTCCCACAAGTTCCTCACAGACGTCGCGGCGGGCGCCTTCCAGTACCACAAAATACACGCCAAGGCGGCGCAGAAGGACAAGCGCTTCGGCCGCGAGAAGAAAGTCACGCTCCAGGTGGCCGATCTGGAGCGTGCGCTCGAGGACATGGGGATCAATATTTCCCGGCCGTACTACTACATATAAATTGTTGATAAATGCTGTGTCTTATGCTTCTTACGGTATTGCATTGCTCGTGCGCCTGCTCAGTGGAGCTTGGTGACTGTATTTAAACCGTTCTGATCAGAGCTGGAGTGAAGCCGGGCTCTGCCATACTGAACCGGCCTCCCCTGCCCTGCGTCATTTCCATTTATTCTGCCGTGCGCAGATTGGGATATTTTGTACGATTTTTAATCTAATAAACACGCCAGCCTCGTGTTTGGCGCTACCCCGCGATGATGGATGCGGTCCTGGACGAGTTTGCCTCTTTCGAGCGCTTCACAATTGACGACTTCTACGTCGTGGACAGCCCCGCAGAGTTTCACCGCATGACGATCGACAAGACACGGGCGGCGGGAAGCGTCTGCCTCGCGTGCCTGTGCATGGACGCGGGGGACGAGGCCCGTGTCCTGATCGACGCCCTCGCTGCCAGGCGCGCCAATAAGCAGCCGACGACGCTGTATCTCGACCGATACCGGAACATGGGCAACGCCGCGCTGGTCGAGTATCTCAACGGAAAGGAGCTCTGGGACAATGTGCGGCTGGTAGACCGCGCCAAGTTCAAGTTCCTGCCGAAGATGCTCAACGAGCTGCTCGGCGTGTACCACCTCAAGGCGTATGTGTTCGATGACGAGGTCTGCATCTCCGGTGCCAACCTCTCCTCGCCGTATTTCGTAGACCGCGTCGATCGGTACTACTTCATCAAGCACCGCGGCCTGGCTGACTACATCTCGCGCCACGTGCACAACTACAACTACACCAACTGCAAGGATGACAACCTCAAGATCGTCGACGAGACCGAGGAGTTCATCGCACGGGCGCGCCAGCCGCAGGCGCAGCTGAGCACCAGGAACACCATACAGATTTTCCACTACACAGAGAAGGAGGAGCTGGACGTGCTCGCCAAGCTATTCAACCACAAGTACGAGCGCGTGTTCATATCCACGGCCTATCCCAACCTGACCCGCAAGCACAAAGCGATACTCGGCGATGTTCCGTTCGAGCTCTGCATCCCCAGCGTGCGCGCCAATACCTTCAACAACGACAGCAGGCTCGGCAAGTTCATCAGCGACGTCTACGACTACAGCGCGTGCAAAATCAAGCGTGCGATGCCCAACGCGTGCATCCGGGAGTACCAGCGCGAGAAGCACTCGTTCCACGCCAAGGGGATGTGGCTCTTCGCCGAGGACTTCTGCGTGACGATCATCGGCTCGAGCAACTTCAACCAGCGCAGCGTGCAGATCGACGAGGAGTCCACGTGGGTAATCATATCGGACAAGCCGAGCGTTAGAGCGAAGCTCGCCGCAGAATGCGAGACCATACGCACCCACTCGCAGGCGGTGTCCGCAGAAGCGCTGCGCAGCCGCCGCTCGAGTATCTTTATCGCGATAATTTTTTACCTGATGAATGCCTTTATATGAGGCATCGAGCAGAAGGGATCGATGAATAAATGAATTTATTGGCTTTCCAGGCTTTGCCTACACGAATCCGCGAATGGTACGCAGCTGTGGTGTAGAATGTCTGGATCCCCCAGCGCCGGACCGTCGAGCGGCATGGGGTTGTGGCTATGCGAATCGCGCAGCCATACAATTCAGATGCAGTATTTCACTGGTAATACTGCGAACAGAGATGCTCTAAAAGCTCGAGCGCGTCCAATGCGGCAATACGCATGGGTCTGTAATAAGCCAGCAGCGTTAGTAACGCTCAGCGGCAAGCCCCATGCTAGCCAAAGGTGCGCGCCAGTTTTATAAGCATCTAGACGCATGCAAGCACTAGCTATGGTTGCATGCCTCGGCAAGGATCTTCGCGTCTATCTCCAGACAGGTGCGCATGTATTCTCTGCGTGTGCAGATAATTTCGTAGAACAGAACGAACTTAGGGCGTGCCTTGAACAGCGGGTCGGTCGGGTGGATGCCGCAGACCGTTCCGTCGATGATGGTCTCGTAGCTCGAGGTTGTCCGCCGTGCCACGTTCATGAAGTAGCCCGAGGCGAACGCCTTCTCGATGCAGGCCTCCGGGCGCGGCGGCTTCTCCGCCTTAAACAACTTCCGCGCCTGCTTCTTCGCATCGCCCATCCCTCTGCTGGCCGACAGGCCCATGAGCTGCAATTTGAGTGTGAGGATCTGGCCCATCGTGTGCGGCTTCAGAAAGTTCTTATTCAGGAAGCTGTACGAGAACTTGCTCGCGGCCCACTGGTCATAGATCTCCAGCGCCGTGTAGAATTCACCCTTGGGGTGCTCGAAGCTTTTCTTCGCCTTCTCCAGGCCGGGGTTGTTCGACAGATGCACGAAGACCGGCGCGTGGTTCAGAAACGCGGCGATGGTGGACACCTCGTCGATGCAGCCGAGGCGCTTGGCGCTCAGCAGCGCCATCGCCAGCTCTGGCTGCAGAGGCAGGCTTGCAAGGCTCTCGCCCAGGGGCGTGATACGCCCGTTCTGGTCGATCGCCCTGAGATAGTATAAGAAATGTAGGCTGTACTCGATGCTGCGCACGTTGGGCCTATCGATGAAATCAAAGTTGACAATGTCGTTGATATTAAACGCCTTTAGCGATAGAATGACGCCGTTCAGGTTGGACAGCATTATCTCCGGCATCAGGCTCTCCTCGAGGGCGTCGTGCTCCTCGCGCGTGTACAGCCGGAAGCAGAAGCCCGGGCCCGTCCGCCCTGCTCGGCCGGCGCGCTGCTTGGCCTGGGACTGCGAAATGAAGACGGTCTCAAGGATGTCGACCGACGAGCAGTGCGAGCGCCGCATCTGCTTCACCCGCCCGCAGTCCACCACGAAGCGGATGTTGTCGATCGTGACCGACGTCTCAGCGATATTGGTGCTCAGAATCACCTTGCGCGTGCCCTTTTCAAAGACCAGCATCTGGTCCTCCGCGGGCATCTGCGCGTACAGCTGCAGAACCTTCGCAGCGTCCGGCGCTATCCGCGCAGAAAGCAGCGCGTGCGCCTCCTCGATGTCTCGCTGGCCGGTCAGGAATACCAGCACGTTCCCCTCGTCGTACTTGTCGAAGATCCCGGTCACCGTGTCGACCGCGGCCCTCACGTAGTTCGCCGTCTGGTGCTTCAGGTACATGTGGTCGATCTTGTGGATGCGGTGCTTGATCTCCACAAACGGACAGTTGAAATAGTCCACGAACCGCTTCAGATCGAGCGTAGCGCTCATAATCAGCAGCTTCGTGTTACGCATCGTCTTGAAGTACGCCATGAGGATGTCCATGTTGACCGACCTCTCGTGCGCCTCATCAATGACCACCAGATCGTACTTCAGCTTCATCTTGTCCTTCTGCTCCTCGCCGCCTCTGTTCCGCGCGTGCAGGCCCGCGAGCTCCTTCAGCAGGATTCCGTCGGTGACAAACTTGAGGCGCGTCCGCTTGCTCGACTTGTCGTCGAAGCGCACGGAGTAGCCGACAAGATCACCGAGCGGCACCTCCATCTCCGAGGCCACGCGCCGCGCCACGTTGATGGCCGCAAGACGCCGCGGCTGCGTGCAGACGATCCGCTTATAGTCGCCGAGCAGCAGCCGCGGTATCTTCGTGGTCTTGCCGCAGCCGGTGCTGCCCTGCACGAGCACGATCTGGTTCTCAGCGAGCGCCTTGCGAACCTCGTCGATCTTGTCGTCGACCGTCTCCTCCTTGTCGCACTCCGCCGCGTGGTCCATCTGGTAGATGAACGAGCAGAGCCCAGCCTGCTCGCGCCGCGGCTTGACGGGCGCGACGAGGCCCTCGGGCACCGCCTCAAATTTGAAATCGGGCGTGGCGCAGCGACTGTCGCTCCCGGAAGCGGTGAGCGCGTCTCTGAGCTCACCGTCGCTTAGCGCGTTGATCGACTGCCCCTCGGGCGCGGCTTTCCGGCCCTTGCCGCTCGGGCTGGCCGGCGCGGCGCCTTCGCAGCTCGGGGTATTCGCAGCACTATCAGCCTTGCGGTACGCCGCAAAACGGTCAACTCTGGCCCTGCCTTTGCCTGCCGGCGCCGCGGCGGCATCCAGCGATTTGTATTCCTCGATAAGGGCGCCCAGCTTCAGATCGAGATTCTTCATGTGCACCGGCTCCAGCAGCCCCTCGAGCATGTTTCTGTCGTTGTTCACGAACGCGTGCGCCAGCATCTGGCTGAACTGCATCGCCTTGATGCCCAGCTCGTTGTGTACGTAGTCCCCGATGAGACTTTTTATCTTGGCGCTAATGCTCTCCTTCTCCGCCATCATGGGCTGCTTTCTGCTGTTTTAAATTTCTCCAAAAACTGGCGAAAGTGCGCTGGGGGCTGGCGCTGCTCGGTGAAGCAGCAGCATTATCGGGGATAATTATGTCACTATTGGTCGTTGGCATATGCGCAACTTGCCATTGGTATGATGCGTGTTTTAAGATGCTGAATCGAACGTCAGTTGAAAATTTTACTTGAGTGAGCACATCAGCCATCGCTAAGCTCGGATAATAAGGCCGGTGCATTGCGCGCATCCAAGATATGGACAGTATCACCTGGCTATATTTTCACATGGAGACACAGTATATGGAGAGGCACCAAGGCTCTGCTACATCTGCTATAACCGCTGTGCTGCCAATCAGCTGTTGCGGACACGCAGTATATCCGGCACTGGATCGGCGCGCGGACCGCCGCGGCCGTTAAAAATTTACCAGCGCGCCGGGGCATGGCGGCTGGAGATCCGATCGTGGGGATCGACCTCGGGACCACGAACTCGGCCGTGGCCTTTGCGAAGAACGGCGTGGCCGAGATAATCAGGGGCGACTCGTCCAAAAGCACCATGCCCTCGCTCGTGCATCTGGGCGAGCCGGAGGTGGTCGGCGAGGGCGCGCTGCCGCTGCTCGAGAGCGCGCCGCAGAGCACGATATACGGGAGCAAGCGGCTCATGGGGCGGAAGATGCTCGATGTGCAGGAGTACGCGAACATGCTGCCCTACAAGACGTTCGCGAAGTGCAACGGCGACGTATGGATCAAGGGCGACTTTGGCAAGCTCGCGCCGGCGCAGATCGGCGCGAAGATCCTCAAGAAGCTGCGCGGGATCGCCGAGAAGGCTCTGGGCAGGCCGGTGAGCCGGGCCGTTGTGACCGTCCCGGCTTACTTTGACGACAGCCAGCGCCAGGCCACGCGGAATGCGGGCAAGATCGCCGGGCTCGACGTGCTCAGGATCATCAACGAGCCGACGGCCGCCGCGCTCGCGTACGGCATGGACAAGAAGGCGCAGGGCAACATCGCCGTGTACGATCTTGGCGGCGGGACCTTTGACATCTCCATTCTCGAACTGAGCAACGGCGTGTTCCATGTCAAGGCGACTGCCGGCGACACTTTCCTCGGCGGCGACGACTTTGACAGCGAGATTGTCAAGTTTCTGGTCACGCGCCTGGAGACCGAGGAGGGCATCGACGTGGACCTGGACGGGGACGCCGGCGCCGCCATCAGGGCGAAGCTGCGGCTCGCCGCCGAGGCCGCGAAGAAGGCGCTCTCCACAAAGGAGCAGACCAAGGTGTTCGTCGAGAATGTCGTGGACGGGCACGATCTGGACATTGTTCTTAAGCGCACACAGCTCGAGAATGTCGTAAAGCGCATCGCTGAGCGCACGCGCGAGCCCTGCGAACGGGCGCTGAAGGACTCCAGACTGCGCAGGGCCGATATCAAGCACGTGATCCTCGTGGGCGGGATGACGCGCATGCCCGCGGTGCGTCAGCTGGTCGCGGATATCTTCGGTGTTGAGCCGTCCACCGATGTGAACCCCGACGAGGCGGTGGCGCTCGGTGCGGCGGTGCAGGCGGGAATCCTGGCTGGTTCTGTTGATGATGTGCTGTTGCTGGATGTTACGCCGCTGAGCCTCGGGATCGAGGTGCTGGGTGGGATATTCAGCAAGGTGGTCGACCGGAATACCACGATCCCCTGCAAGCACACGGAGGTCTTCTCTACCTCTGAGGATAACCAGACGGAGGTCGACATACGGATCTTCCAGGGCGAGCGCGCCATGGCGGCTGACAACCGGCTGCTCGGTTCCGTCAAGCTGGAGAACATCCCGCGCGCCCCGCGCGGCACGCCCCAGATCGCTGTCTCTTTCGAGGTGGATGCGAACGGCTGCATCAACGTGAGCGCCGAGGACTCCGTTTCTAAGAAGCCTGCGGTTGTGAAGCTGGTCCTGGACAGCGGCCTGACGAAGACGCAGGTCGACCGCCTCGTCAAGGAGGCCGAGGATAACCGCAAGGCAGATGCGCTGCGCGAGTCCCGCACCAAATTCAGTATTGAAAACAGGCCGTACGTCAAGAGCCTACTCAACATAAAGCTGCCCGCGGAAGTGGAGCTCAAGGCCAGACGCCTCGGTGAGATCATAGAGAAAGAATCATTCGATGTGGCTGAGGCCACAGCGCTGTTGGCAGAGCTGAAGAAACTGGTCTAAGCTACATGCGTCGACCAGGTGGTATTAAATATTTGTGCTTTATTTTTGCCTATGAAGTAGTGCTGCTTTGAATCATGTCAGCGCTGTGTGAGGACGCAGCCGTAAAAATACGGAGCGCAGTGCGAGTCTTGCATTACCTTGATAAAAGCCAGCATCGTACATTCATCGCAGCCATACATCGCACTGGTTAAATATCATTCGCGATGCAAAATGTTAATTTATTCACTCAGCTCCAATCCTCCTTGGATGTCTGCTTGCGGGACTTTACGACCTCAATCGGCGCACTGCTCTTCTGCTCGGCCGGCGACCGGTTCAGCTGCTTCTTCATCATTTCCGAGCCCGCCGCCATGAAGGACTTGGCGCGGTCCTTCACCACCGAGCCGATCTTGCTGCCGTAGACCGCCGTCTTGCTCTTGATGGCGCTGGCGGTCTTGGACAAACTGTCCTTGATCCCGGGGATCATGCTGCTGATGTTCGGCGCGGAGAGATTCGCCATGAGCCCGTTCGCGTACACGCCGCCCGCCCCAGCCGTTGGCCGCGGGGCCGACGACGGCACGGGCTCGCTAGTCCTGGACGCGCTGGAGGACGGCGCGGCGCTCTTCGCCACCGCAGCCCGCTCCTTGGAAACGTTCTCAGCGACCGCGAAGCTGCTGGGCCGGGCGCGCTGCTCCGCATACCGCACCGCCACATTCGCAGCCGCCTGGATCTCGGCGGCCAGCGTCTTCGAGTACTCCATCACGGCCGGGTTCCTGTACATGTCCTCGGTCTGGGTCATCGCGACCCCGCGCCCGTGGAGGTACTCCTTGAACTTGCCGTTGCCGCCGTACTTGAACGGCAGATACGCCTGCTGGTCCCATGCGTCGAGGCCGATGCTGCGCACGGAGTCGAGCAGCACGCCGAGCGAGCGGTGCATGCCGGCGCAGTTGAGGCAGATGAACGTGCCGTAGTAGAGCGAGGCCCACTTGGGGTTCTTGGCGCCGCAGTCCACGCACAGCGCGTTCTGCGGCTCCTTCGACTTCTTCAGTACTTTTGCTTTGTAATCGCGGTCGGCCATGGTATTTATCGGGGAAATATTTACAAATTGCTCAAGGGCGGTCTGAGACACGATAATAAACTGAGACTTTGGCGGATTAGCAGCGCAGAGGTACTGATTTGGGTTATAGGAAGGCTGAAAGCACAGGAAGGACTGTTTACACAGTACATCACAAATGCTTAGTTGTAACACAACAAGAAATAAAAATATCGTGAAATTAACATACGCCGAGTAATTTAATTGAACTCGCACAGCTCCAGCTCCAGCATCTTAAAGAAACTGGACTTCGCTTCTGACACTGGTCTGACAACAGCCGGTATAGCGCGCGGCTGCGAAGCTGAGCCGAATGCAATAGCGCTGCTAGATTTCTGCGCAACTGTGCTTTTTGCTGCCTTCATGATCTTCTTCGGCTGCGTTAGAGAGATGGTTCTGCTGCTTTTCTGCACACAGGACTGCGTGGCGCTGAAGTCGAGATCGTACGGCTTATTCTTGGACGGCACCTTGCGCGCTGTGGGAGTGCACTGGGTTGCTGTTTGTGGCGGGGCCTCTGGCTGCTTCGCTTCCTGTAGCTCAGAAAGCCCTGATGTAACGGCACTCCACTGTTGTCTGAGCAGAATGGGCTCCACCAGTGCGCTTTGTACAGCGATGCGGCTCTGCGAGGACTGCTGGCCATCAGCGGGCCCCTTCGACCGTTCCACGGTGCAGTTTGGATGCAGATCCTTGAGCATTTTGTTTATCTCCGCTGCGACAGCTGTCCGTACACTATCGGCGAGCACCTTGCCTTCCTCGGAGAGCTGGGCCTTCAGGGCGTTGACCTCAGCTATGAGCTTGGTATACGTGCCCAATATCGCCTTCAATAGCTCTTCGTTCATGTGCATAAACTCAGTTGAAATTAAAAGTCTGTGCATGAATAGGCCTGTTTATTCCCCATCCATTGCACCATAAGTAAAGCAGACTCTACGATTAAATACTATGGTATCGCAGCTGTCCTACCCCTCGTCTTTTACAATAGAAATCGCAACACCGCCAACGCGTTGTTTAGCGCAGCAGTTTTTTAGCCCATGGCGCAGGACGACTTGGCCACCTGGCTGAAGGTTTCTGCGGAGAACAAGATAACCACCAAGAACGCGTGGAAGTCGACGCTGATCGAGTACTTTGCCGACCCCTCCTACTTCAAGGGCCGCGAGGGCATCAACTTCCAGAAGGCCGGCTGCGCGCTCGAGGGCTGCGTGAAGGTCTACTCGACGCGGGTCGACGACGTCTCGGAGAACACGAACCGGCTCCTCAGCATGTTCAGGAAGGAGGACAGCGAGCCCAAGGCGCGGCCGGCCAAGAAGAGCGGCAACTTCATCGAGAAGAACATGAGCAACATTGATCTCAGGGAGCTCCCGCTCGACACATTCTACGACCCGGTGTTCGCGTCGATCCTGCAGGGCAGCGGCGGCAGGTTCCTGCTCGATGCGCTGGAGCGAACGGCCGCTGGCACGCTGCTCTACAGCAGCCCCGGCAGTTCAGGCATAGTGTTCAGCGACGAGGAGGTCAATATCAGCCTCAGGGCGCTGCCCGTGTGTGCGTCCCTCAGAGAGATCAAGGAAATGAAGGGCGCGGATGAGAGCATCGCGGCTGTGGAGGACGAGTATGTGCACGGCCAGTATGACGCGGCGGATGATTTCGGCGAGATCGACGATGGCGGGCTTGGGGACATTGACCACTGGGCGCCGGAGGCCGATGCGGACGGCGATGGCGGTGCTACAGCGGGCTCAGAGCACGCGCCTGTTATTGCCGATGGGAACGACTGCTACGTGTACAGCGATAATCCATTCGGGTACTTCAAGGGCTGGGCGGGCCCGAGCCACTGGCGCGTGAGCGCGCCGCCGTCGAGGCGAGGCAACAGAGAGAAAAAGCCGAGGGAGCGCGTCTTTATAGACTTCACCGCGGAGCTGGACCTGTCTAGCATAGTAGAGCAGGCTGATACGACGATGGCGCGCGAGGTCATCGTGGAGCGCAGGAGGAATAAGAACATGATGCCCACCGACCACGCGTACAGCACTGCAGATCTCTACAAATTCATGCTGCGGAGCGACTACATCGTTTATGGCGCGTACACAGCAGCGTCACAGCCCGCAGCGCCCGAGGTGCAGGAGGAGTGCGCCCGCGACTACGAGGATATAGGCGACGGCCCCGAGGCCTCTTTCATAGGCGCCGCCGATGGCTCCGCGCCGGACCACAGCATGCTCTCGGAGCGTCTCGAGCACTCCATGGTTCTGGACGGCGCGCCGGCCTTCAAAATGCCGAAGGCGCCCAAGCGCGTGGACATGAAGCGCCTCAAGGAAAATGTGCACAAGCTGCTCGGCCAAAGCTCCGCGGCGCTCTCTGACATCTGCCGCGGCGTGTCCACATTCTACGATCCCAAGGAGCGCAAGGACATCTCTCCCCACCTGTGCCTCATTTCACTGCTGCACATCGCAAACGAGAACTCCTACGAGCTGTCGGCGAAGGGAAGCGATCTGCTTGTTCACAGGTAGAGCAGTTGTACAGGTCTGTTTGCAGCAGTGCACGGCCTTTTTGAACAAGCAAGTAAATTTAATAGTTCTGCCGCTATTCTGTGCATCCGCGCCGTAATCTTCTACTGTAAGGGTGATAAACATGCCATTATGCTTCGAGCCTCCGGATACGCAGCTCCTCGCAATGGGCATTTTGCATACCGTTGTATCACCAGCGCGTTGCATTCCACACGCCGCTGTTTGTTTACACACAAAATGCAACACGCAGCGCCGGCCGCCGCACACTTTTTTGTTTTAAAAGGCCTGCGCCAAAATCCGCGATGCCCTACGACAAGTCGGACGAGGACACTAACCTCCCGAAGGCCACCGTGGACAAGCTCATCCACGACACGCTGCACAAGCCGTTCATAGTATCCAAGGAGGTGAAGAGCGCGCTCAAGGACGCGTGCCACCTCTTCGTCAACCGCATAATCACGGAGGCGAACGCCGTGTGCGAGGTCGACAAGAAAAAAATTATCGCGAACCAGCACATCTACAAGGCGTACACCAAGTACGGCTTTGCGGACTACATCGAGCCGTGCCAGGCGGCGGCTGCCGACTACGACGACTACTCGCGCCACCGGCCCTCGCGCCAGAACAAGTTCAAGGACAGCGGGAAGACGCTGGACGAGCTGCACGAGGACCAGATGCGGCTCTTCCAGGCCGCGCGGAAGGAGCAGGAGATTGCGTACGGCGTTGCCGACGATGACTCCTCGGAGGGTTCGCAGGACGGTGGCTCGTCTGCATCGTCGCACTCACAGGCATAGGCGGCTGATTCAAATAAATACTTTCAAATCAGCGATAGTCGTAGGTGTGCGTTTTGGGCATGAGCCGTGTGCGATTCTACCTGTCACATACTGCCATAGGCCTGACTGAACGAAGTGGCAGTAGAACAGCATCGATTTACGCAGTGCATGGGCATGCTGGCATACGAACTGCCCTAAGCATCTACAAGCTTTGCTACATTTTCATTAGCTGTGTGGAGAACTAACAAGGGTTTTAAAGCAGCATGGCTGTACTCTGTTGAACGCCTATAAGCCAGCGGATACGATAAAATCCGCAGCAGATCAAGCAAAAATAGTAAGACAGCAAAACAATGTCTAGGTGGATAGATTTATTGTCCTGCCATAAACTGCACCTCAACAGGAGTGTTCTTGAGGTACTCAACGATCATGGACAAGTCCTTGTCATATACAGAGAGCTTGAACTGGCGCTGGTGGACCCGCAGCTTCAAGCGGGAGAACGTGGCGGTACCGTTTCCGCAGGGCGACTTCCTGGTGGTGTAGACAGCCTCCTCGACCGGGAGCACGAGCGGGAGCTCAATGCTGCCGTCGAACTCGCCGGCGAAGCTGTAGAACTCCTTGGCGATCCTGTTGATCGTCTTCTTGTCGGTGCTGCACATCATAATGGTGATGTTCTTCAGGGTGCCCGGGGCCTGCTCGTACACCTCATCCTTTTTATCCAAAACGACGGAGTCCATGTGGGTAAATTTTTTTCAATTTTTTTGGCTAAGTAGTGCCGGACAGGTGGGCGCGGCGGCGGTTGGCGATCAGCGCTGCACGCCGCCATTTGCAGCAGCACTGCGAGCGCTTATCTCCATGGTTTGGGATTGTTCTGCTTATTGCAACGCTGCTTAATGCAGGTGCAGACCCAATGGAAAGCAGGATCGGTGTAAAATTGCAGCAAAATGTATTACAAAGGCAATGCGACGCAAAAATGGCGGTGTGGGCGTTATTTATTAATGACCGAGCACTGTGTTCCATGGCTTCTTACCGTATCAGTCCGTCTCCGCTTCGAGCAGCATCTTGTCGCAGAACATCATAAGCGTGTCCAGGCCCTCGACCATTTTGCCGAGCACGCCGGCGCTGCTCTGCGCGCTCTCGTCCGCCAGCTGCACGGTGAAGTGCACCAAGTCGTCGGAGGGGTGCGGCACGTTGTACCCACAGAACTCGACCTCCTGCCCGCTCCAGTTGTTCGAGATCGCCCACTTCAGCGGGTTCATGAGCGTGTGGTCCTCGCGCCTGACCTCCACCGTGAGCTCGTCGAGCACCTTTATCCGGCCCTGCTCGCACTGCTCCATGGCGTTCAAAATTTGCAGGATGAAGAAACCGCACCGGGCCGTGCAGCGGTAGATTGCATGGCTGAGCGTAATAAAACTAGCAGATGGACAATGGCATGGCATGCACATTTTTGTGTATCAGAGAAGAGCATGGCAGGATTATTCTGCAGCATATCTGCTCCCGAGCGCTTTGATTTGAGCAGCACGAAAAATTTTGCCATGAAGGAAAGCAACGCGCAAGCAAACATGGACCGTCTGCTCCAGGAGCGGCGCAGACTGAAGACCGAGATCGTCACGCTGGAGAACGACATCTTCAAGCTCGAGGGCTCCTACCAGGAGATGGTCTCCGGGACGCCCATCACCAAGAGCATCGAGTACTACTTGAACAACAAGGTGGAGCGGAAGAAGACGCCCGTCGTCGATGCGCAGCGCGTGTTCTCGACCGACTTCCCCAAGCCCAAGGAGAAGCGGCACTGACGGTCTGGATGCTGCTGTTTGGTCTCGCTGGATAGTGAATGTGAATAAATGAATGATTATTGACAACCGCTTAGTATAATCTTTACTATCAGAGCGATCGCAATGCTGCGTGCAGGTACCTGCTTCTGTGCGCCCATTGTTTTACAGCGCACGTCATGCAATTTAAAAAATTGCTTAGGCATTCCCCAGGCAATGCTATTTTTACTCGCAGTCTTTGCGCAGCTCCTGCTTGCGGACAACATTGAGTTCTGGAAGCACGAGTTCAAGACCATCTACTGCTTCGACCGGATCATCCACTCGAAGGACATGGTGGACTGCAACTTCGTGCAGTTCGCCTTCACGGGCGACCTGCGCTACGAGGTCCTGGTCCCCGAGCCGGGCGTTCTCCTCATATTCGACAGGACCCGGTACTTCGGCCCGCCGAAGCCATTCACCTACCGCGTCGACTTCGCGCGGAAGGCCTTCGGCGTCGCCACCTTCGCGTGGCCCATGATCGGATACTGCATAGTCCTGGGCGTCTGCTGTTTCAAGGCGATAGCCTGCATCTTCAGCGTCCTCGATGCCAGGCATGCCGCGGCTGGCTGTGGAGCGGATGCGCACGCCGCCGAGCACGAGTTTTCCTCGGACTGCGAGAGCATGGTGGCCTTCAACCCGCTCGTTATCAGCGAGAGCTCTATAACGAGGAACTTGAGAAAGAAAGGCTCCGCATGTAAATAAACTGAATACTCGCGTTTTTCTGGTTACTCTACCCCGCAGGCCGACATTTTAAAGCGTTTCCACCGGCCGGATTTTTGCGGCCAATTTTGATCGCCCATGCCAGCGCAGTCTATGCCAACGCAGTCTCCGATGCAGCAACTGTCGAACACAGGATTCATGCCGCCGTACAGCGGACTGCTCTCTGAAAAAGTGGACGAGTGGGCCACCACGTTCGAGATGATGGCCATCATCCGCAAGCTCAGCGAGGACGAGAAGAAGCTCTTCCTGCGCGGCCTTATGGCTGGTAGTGCAAGGACGTTCTACGAGTATGTAGGCGGCGAGAAGTTCACCTCGAAGCAGCTGCTCGGCAAGCTCCGCGAGCGTTTCGCCGCCCGCACGTTCTACTCGGACATCGAGGAATTCGATGATTTGACGAAGCGCCCGGACGAGACCTGGGCTTCCTTCGTCGAGCGGTTCATTGTGATTGCGCGGCGGTTGGAATTTCCTGAAACCCACCTGGTCGGCGAGATCCTCGGCTTTCTCCCGGAATCGATACTGGGCTTCGTCGTTGCCGAAAAGGCCGAGCGCGAATCGTATACCATACCAATGATCATGGATGCCCTTCTCGGGGATCTCGCGTACGACTTAGAAATGGATGAGCAGCCTATACCGCGGTCAGATGAAATAGACGAGCAGCCTATACAGAGGCCGGAAGAGCCAGCGCCTGCCGAGCCCAAGAAGCAAGAGGGAAAAGCGCCTGCCGAGCCCAAGAAGCAGGAAGAAAAAGCACCTTTGCAGGCCAAGAAACAGGAAGTAAAGGCACCGACCACCAGGAAGCCCAAGCGAGAGAAGATGTGGTGCGATTACCACTACTGGTGCTACCACTGTTCCGCCGACTGCTGGGACATGTGAAGTGCATTAGCACTGGAGTAAATCTACATGACTCTTCTCGTATTTCTGTATTTGCGCGCTTTTCGCTGCCTTTTGCTACCTTTTCACTTCCGGCGGCGCCGAGCAATTTTTTAATCCGGCCCAGCGGCCGTCCTTCGTATGGGACAGCGCAAGATACAGCTGGAAGATCTGGCGAACATGAACGACGGAACGGTCATCGATGTTGCAGAGGTGGCGGAGAGCACGAACCCGGCATACAACTTGGTCGTGGAGGAGATCGAGGTGTTCAACGACCGGCCGGTGGAGCGCGCGCGGGCGCCGAAGAACACGTTCAGCAGCTACATCCCCGCGAGCGACTTGAAGGAGAGCATCGAGGCGATTCTGAAGACGAAGACCACGCAGGAGGACCGGATCAAGAAGCACATGCAGTTCGAGTTCGACCGCAAGATGCAGCGGATCAACAAGATCAAGAGCCGGGCGTTCCGCAGACTGCAGCGGCGCGCGAAGCTGCGGCAGGAGCAGGCGCTCGATCTCGGCGAGTCCAGCGAGTGCTCGCTGAGCGGCAGCGAGAGCGCCAGTGCTGATGAGAGTGTGGAGAAGAATGCGGACGAGAATGCAAGCGAGAGCGCGAACGCAGATACATATGAGGCAGAAAGCAGTGAGATGAGCGACAGTGCGAGCGCTGAGCAGACCGAGGCGGCCCCGAATCCGGTGCTCGAATTCAGCAAGCCCGCTGCCGCGCCGCAGTTCGTGCCCGACCAGCAGTACGAGATGGTCAGAGACGCGTTCGCGGATGCCGACGCCGCGGAGAATGAGAGCGATTTCCTCAGGGAGAAGCGCGCTATAGCGGAGGAGGAGGCGCCCAAGGTCACCGAGACGGTCCTGCCCGGCTGGGACGAGTGGGCGGGCGACGGCCTCGAGGTCAAGCGCACGAAGTACAACACGCTGGTGGACCGCAAGGACGGAATCTGGGCGGCCGATCGGAAGGACTTTGGGCGCAGCAACGTTATCATCAACGAGAGCGTCGCCGTGCCGGACAAGTACAAGTCCTCGCTGCCGTACGGCTACAGCGCCAAGGAGTACAAGGAGTGGATGAAGACGCCGATCTCCGCCGAGACGAACTCAGCGCGTGTCTTCAAGAAGTTCATGAGCACGGGCACGAAGAGCGAGACTACGCCCGGCGAAAACATCAAACCGAACGAGTTTGTGCCTGATTATTAAGTAAAATAGTTTTTAACGCATGCAAGGCGCTCATCTGCGCGACTGTTTGTTCATCCGGTGATTTCTATCATTTTTGGTCAGTGCACGCTGTTCTCCTTTTCTGCTTAGCAGTCCAATTGTGACCGGCCGTGGGCTTCTAACAGTTGAACGCGGCTGCTGGGATCAGAACCAGCCGCATAAATTTCAGCTCGATCGTAACGGATGCTACCTCCACGATGGCGTTCTGTAGGTGGTTCCATAGGCTGGCTTGTGCTTCGCGCGCATGCTAAAAGCGCAAATGTATGGCCAGCGGAAAGGTCACGGCCAGTTCCTCTAATAACCGCGCCGGTCGCAGAGCCCATAAATGAACCAGCTGTACCGCGAGGCGAGCGAGCGTCTGCTGGAGTCTGTGAGCAAGTACATGGAGGGCGAGATCACGCTGGACGAGCTTAAGGAGGCGGATCTGCAGGAGAAGCTCGTGTACGAGTACCAGACGTGGGACTCGCTCGAGCAGGCGCTGCGCTCGAACATCTTCGCCAAGGTGCGGCGGCTCTACGACGAAGTGAACCAGATGGACAAGTGCGTGCGCGAGCTCGACCAGCTCTGCGCGCCGAAGGTACACGACGTAGACATCGAGGCGGTCAAGGCGCACGCGCACATCCTGGGCAGGAACAGGATGCCGCCCGCGGGATTCTACGGATCCAGCTGGTACTGCGGCGCCTTCCCCACCAGCGACATGGTCGACAGCCTGAAGGAGAACATCAAAGACGAACCCGCGCAGAACGCCCCAGACTGGGGCGATGCAGCAGAAAACGCGCCTTACGCCGTATACGGCAGCGAAGCCGGTGAGATGGACGCAGTGGAGGCTGCCCAGCAGGCCCTGCTATCCAGCACACTAGCGGGGCACAGCGATGCGGATGTGGCGCAGAACGGCGACTCCCACTACCATGACGGCTCTTTTGCGGCGGTAGCGGAGCATGCAAGCGGCGAGAGCAGCGCGGAATCGATAGATGACATCGTGGACTCTAGTAACTACAATGACTAGCGTTCAAGCCTGCTGCTATTACCTTCTCATCGTCTGTTAATAAGTAAATTTGATCATCGCTGATTTTATGTTCTATACACAAGCGAACGACAATAGAGTCCGATCGTTTTGCTTAAATTCACCTGCTATTCTTAAGAAAAATGCACCGATACGACTTATAACGCCGATTTTGCCTTCGGGTGTAAACATCTACTTTAAAATCCCATTTAGCCCTTGGGTAATGTGGAGGCCTACATCCAGTCCAGAGTGCTGCGGAGGACACTGGAGTCAGTGTCGTTTGAGGCGCGGCGCGGGATTCTCGAGGAAGGGGATGGCGCGCGGCCTGAACTGGCGGTGGAGGAGCTGG